>VWPU01010524.1:0-80308 GCA_013398955.1 Callaeas wilsoni
ATATCTCCCTGCTTTCTAGAGGTGGGAGCACAGAGACAAGTCGGGCTCTGAAGTACATTCTCCACAGGGGTTTCCCTGGTGGCAGAAATTCAAGTGTCCCTGAAGTCTTGATCATCATTTCGGATGGAAAATCCCAGGGCAGCACTGCAAGGCCTGCAATGCAGGTGAAGGAGAGACACATCATAGTTTTTGCAGTGGGAATCAAATTTCCAAGGTAGGAAACTCTCCGGAGTGGGAAGTAGACACCCAGCTAGCCAAATGGCAAGTCCTGGTGAGGGAGGGGTCATCTCGGGCTAGATACAAGTTTTGGAAAGAGAAAAGATGTCCTAGTTTTTGCCTAGAGAGGGCAAGGTTAGAGCAGGGTTAATTTTTTTTTTTTTTTTTTTTTTTTNAGGGGTGGGAGAAAGCTACTTTCTCCCTTCAGAGAGGAGGGGCATTCCTTCCTTCCAAGGAGGGGAGAAAGTGTGATGGACAAAACAGTCAGTATTGAGACAGACTTTTCCTAGTAAACTGATTTTTGTCTTATACCTTTTGTTATTAATATTGTTATTGCTGCTGTTACTGCTCGATTTCTCATTTAATTTCTGTTCCCAGGAAATTGTTCTTATCTCAGTCCATGATCTTTGCCTTTCATGTTTCCAGCTGGAGGTGAAAGGGGAAGCAAGTGTAGGCCTGGTTTCAGTGAGAGCACTAAATTGGGGAATACCATACTTAAACCATGACAAAAAGGAATTTGCAGGGTAATACAGGCATGGAGGAAACACTTACCTGGTGGCTGATGTAGAAGGAGCACCAGAGTTGATGAAGGAAACTTTTCCACTGAGTAGAGCTACACTACTGCCTGAGACTAAACATGCCAGGATCTCGGAAACTGAAGAGTGTCATGGTTTGGCATCAGCTCTCTATTTGTTGCACAGGGTTGGTTTTGATTCTTAATTCTTTGAGGGGGAGACTGAGCAGCTGACCTGTCCCTTGCTCGGCAGGTGGGAGGAGCTGCACAGACTGGCCAGTGAGCCCCCTGAACGGCACCTGCTCTTTGCTGGAGATGCTGACGATGCTGCCAACGGCCTGTACAGCACCTTGAGTGACCCTGTCTGCACTGCCACTGCTCCAGGTGACCCTGCTGGCCCCACCTCCATGCCCACACTTTTAGCTTGGACACTGAGTGAGGAAGATAAGGCAGTGTCAGGAAGCATACAGGGGAATTAGCAGGTGTTGCACTTCGAGGTAACATGCTTCTAGTGCCCAAACTGGATGGCATGCTCTCCAAATACCTCCAAGCTGTAGAATCCTAAATCTTTCTGCATCCTGGTTCACCTTTGAAAATGGGACTATTGGCTCTTGCTCATGTGGCAGGGGATAGAGGGATATATGTCGTTGTGTTAAATTTCCTAAAGGACTTGGCTGTGTGTTAGGGGGAGGCATCTGGGGCTTGCAGGAGTTAGAAAGGATAGAACTAGAGTGGTCCACAGGTAGCAGAAAATCAAACACATGAATGATAAGGGTACCAAAGGGACTGAAAAGCTATCATTGAACTGTGATCTCAGCAGTGTGAGGTTTATAGCAAAGCAAAGGAGGCTGAATATTTAGGTCCCCAGAGAGTGGAGTAGGCTGGTGAGCTTTTCATCAGGGAATTTCTCCTCTGAGGTCTCATGAAGGCTCTTGGAAGCTCTGCCCAGTCTGTTGTTGTCAAGTAGTTGAAAATGGTTGTCTTCTCTCAAATGATGTAAGTTTGCCTTTTACTTTGCTACAGGCTGCAAAGTTGAGTCCCACCCTTGTGAACGCAGGACCCTGGAGACTGTGAAAGAACTGGCTGGCAACTATGTGTGTTGGAAAGGCTCAAAGCAGCCCAATGCAGTGCAGGCTTCGCTGTGCCCTTTCATCAGGTAAGCTGGGCACCCACATCTCTAAAAATGAGTGGGGCTGAGAGATAAGAGATACAGTAATGAGGCTTTTATCTGACCTTTTCTCTTTACTGGGATGAAGATCCCTCAGCAGACTCATGCAAACACGCTCTCTAGTTGTAGGAAGAGTCTCTGCTCTCATCATTGGCTGATCTGAGAAGCAAGCAAACAAAATAATTTTTTTGAGTCTTAATATGTCCATAATCTTTAAATGTAAAGATTACAGTTGAATTCAAAAACAAAAGGGTAGATTTGATGAAATTATGTTTTTCCTTTTGCCATCTCATTTAGAATGGACTTTTTTTTTAAATACTTGTTTTGAAAACCTGTGTTTTCAAAGGAAAATTTGTTCCATTGAAAACACAGTAAGGTCCACCTCGATGACACCTTGTTAATATTTAAATTCATGATAGGTCTTATTCTTCCTGTTTCAGGTGGAAGCGAGTCTTGATAAAACACCCATCCAGATGCTTCCGAACTGTATGTCCAGGTGGGATTTTGCTTTTCTAAAATTTTAATTTATGAAGCAGGAAAGGTAATAACTAGAGAACAAAAAGACAGCGATTTGCTTTCACTTCTCAAGAATTTTCTTCTGAGTGAGAGACTGTGATCAGTAGATATTTAATCCATTTTGTGTTTCTCATGGGTATCTATGATCAGAGTTCTTTTGGATTAAAATGTCTCCCAGTAATTTCTCCTCCACTTGAGGAGCCAGTGAATCCTCATCTGGTCATGTCCTGGGAGTAGGGTCTTGCACTGCTTCCCAGTGCCTGCAGGGAGTCACTGTTCTCCAGCCAGGGGAGCAAGCAGTGATGCCTCCAGTCATGCACTTAATACCATAAGCAGCATCAGGTTAGCAGGGAGCCTGACACGTGCTGATCACCAGCCTATTTTTGTGGCTGTTAAAATAGCTGTGGCCCTTCAGTTCTTTTTGCAAGTTCAGGTGACAGCGGCTTTATTTTGTTTATCAGTACAACACTGTCCAAGCAGCAGGCCGGACCCTGACCCCTTTAATTGCTGCTGAAAATGTCAGGGCTGGAGGACCATTAGCAATTCTCTGTTTGTATGAATATGGTGTCACTGTTTCAAATCAAATGAAGTCACAGTCTGGTATGCTTTCTTGTCATAGCCTGCTGGAGAGCCATGCCAAAAGGAAATTGCCGTGGAGGTGAGGGTACACATGACCCTGTGCTCGTTCAAACTCTGTAGCAAGAGGGGCAGAGCTGTGACTCTTTTTCCACTAATGGTGATGCTCATGCTGGCAGAGGATGGGGAGGGGCAGGCTCCCTTCTGAGTACCTGTCTTTCTTTTCCATGTCCTGCTTAGACCCTTGTGACTCCCAGCCGTGCCAGAATGGCGGCACATGTGTCCCGGAGGGACTGGACAGATACCACTGCCTCTGCCTGCTGGGGTACGGAGGAGACGTCCACTGCGGTAGGTGTGAACCTGTGCTCTGTCTCCTTCCCTCTCGGCTGAGTCCTGCTTTTGTGGTGCCCTTTGTGCCACCATGGGGACAACTGGGCTTGGGCCACAGTCTTTGTGCTTTTCTCCAGAAGGCAGGCTGAGTTTACTCTCATGCTGATCACGACTGTGTCAGGCCCAGTGACTGAGTCCTGCTGTTCAGACACCGTGTGGGTACGGAGAGCACCAGTATTGACAGTCTCACCCTGGCATGGCTGCCTTCGTGTCTAAATGCAGGTGCCATGTGATCAGGAGAACAGAGACATGGATGTGTCTGTGGGTCCCCTCCCTGAACATATGGGTACAGCAGGAGCTCCTGGTTTTGGGGGTTCAGTGTAAAAAAGCCAAGAAGTCCCGATCATTAGAAAACACCTTGTACTTACTTTCCCCAGAACCAAGGCTCCCACTTCGAAGTGTCTCAGGGTGTTATAGGTGAGGGTCTGGTGCTTGGACTCTGTCCTTTCTCCAGTATGTGATTGTGTCATTCAGAATGTTTTGCCCACAGCACTAAGAGGGTGGAGTTGTTATTTCTGATTTGAAGTTTGCCATCCAAAAGTTCATGAATTCCCATAGACATTTTCTGTCTTTAAAGGCTTATATGGCATCCAACCAAAACAAAGCCTGCTCCTGGCACATTTGTCCTCCAGCTTATGATATGAGTGGCAAAATGTTTGGATTACAGGACACAATGTCCCCTCTCCACAAGGCTTCCAGCAGACCCCTGCTGGGGTTGCTCTGCAAGTGACTAATTGCCTTCTCCCTTTCCAGCAGCAAAGCTGGGCCTTGAGTGCAGCGTGGATCTCCTTTTCCTGATGGACAGCTCAGCGGAGGTCACACTGGAAGGGTTCCTGCGCTTCAAGGCCTTCCTCAAGAGATTCTTGCAAGCCGTGGTGGGCCAGGACTCACCGATGAGCGTGGGGGTGGCCCAGTACGATGACGATGTCAAGATACCCATTGAACTGGGCCAACACAAGGACACATTCGGTCTCATGAAGAGTATTGATGCCTTGAATTTCAGTGGAGGAAGAACTCTGACAGGCAGAGCCCTGCAATACATTGCACAGCATGGTTTTAGGAGTACCCCAGTCTTTGCAGATGTGCAGGATGATCTCCCACGTGTGGTTGTCCTGCTCACTGACTCCAAGTCCCAGGATTCGGTGGCAGAAGCTGCTAAGTACGCAAGGGACCAAAATCTCTTCTTGATTGGCGTAGGCAGCAGCTTCATGAGAGCAGAGCTGACCACAGTGACTGGCAATCCACAGCAGACCATTGTCTACTCGGACCCCCAGGACCTGTTCAACAGGATCCCAGAGCTGCAGAGAAAAATCTGCAGTGTGGGTAATCCTGAAGGTAAGACTGTGGTATGGGCATTGTGGGACAAGTTTGGTGAAGCATGCAGAGGTGTCCTGAATTCCATCAGGGAGGAGGGAATGATAGAAGGACGAATGTCCTTGTTTTGTTTGTCAGTCACAGATGCAGGGACTAACCTTCCATGAGTGATTTTTGTGACAGATTGGTACCTATGGGTGTGACAGAGACATAGATCACCCTTCACAGTCAGTGATCAGCAGTGTTGAATTTTGCGCACGATTTCCTCCCACTGCTGTTTTTCAGTCAGAAAGGAGTAGATATATATTCTGAGAGATACCATGTTTGTGCTCCTTTCCACAGGCTGCCAGGCCCAGTCTCTTGATTTGGCATTTGTTGTGGATGCCTCGTCTGGCGTTGGCCTGGAGAACTTTCTGCGCCTGAGGCTCTTTGTCAGGAGCAGCTGTTTGCACTTCATCATCAACCGGGATGTCACCCAAATTGCCCTGGTGATCTATGGCAGCAAAGCTCACACTGTGTTTGCTTTGGACACCCACACAAGCAACTCTGCTGTTCTCCAGGCTGTGGACCAGGTGCCTTTCCTTGGGGACTCAGCCTCTGCAGGCAGTGCCTTGCTGCATGTTTACAGTGATGTAATGACCGTGCAGAAGGGAGCAAGACCTGGTGTCAATAAGGTGGTGGTGCTGCTCACCAACGGAGGTGGCATGCAGGATGCAGCTGCCCCAGCTCAGCAGCTGAGGCACAACGGCATCTTGGTGTTCGTGGTTGTCATTGGGGACACAGAGAGGGACACGCTGCTGAGAGTTGCTGGATCTCCCAACTACCTGATTCACATCTCCTCTTTTGAAGACCTGCAGTATTACCATGGCCTTATCATCGAAAGGATCTGTGAAGGTAGGAGAGCCTCCAGTCCTCACTCTCTGTCAGTGCCACCAGCTGCTGCTGTGGTAGGTTTTCTGATGTTTTACTGACTGAACTCGATACTATCTTTTGCATTTTACAGATGGGGAAACTGTGACACAGAGATCTGATGACTGTCCAAAGCAATCCTAGAGGAATTAGTAACCAATTTTCCTAAGACTCAGTGGGTGAGAGTGGGCATAGTGTGACTGGCTCTTTCCAGTCCTGCTAGATGTAGGTTCTGCTTTCTCTGGAAGAAAAAGAAGTTTGCTCTTTTTCTGATGTTGCTTTAAATCTGCAGAATTTGCTGTCTGTTACTGTACCCCTGCGGTGTTGCTGGGGAGGCTTAATGGGCTCCTTTTTTTGTGCTGGTCCCTGAGCGAGGTCTCCGCCCTCTTTTTCAACAGGTTTGTGACCAGGTGTTTGCAGAGTGGTGAGCTGGCAATCATTCCTGTTCATCCTTAATATCCCACTACTGAAATTATCATGTAGGCTTTTGAGATTTTATTTGTGTTGCACTGTATTTAATCTTAAAATCAGAATTTGTCCATTTCGAACCCTTCAGACTGTTAAACTAGGCTTTCAGACAAATTGCGGTTAATCTTGTTTCTAGGATCAAATCCTTATCTTCAAAGTGGAAGGGAAGAATTTTCAAATATTTGTATAAAAACTCATGTTTGTGAGAGGGGGAAAAAAAAGAAAAAGGTGCTCTTTCTTCAAAACTTTGAGTCCTGAATGTGAATGCCTGTATTTGATGGAAATCAGCTTTTCAGAAAGGACAGCAGCCCTAGTTTGCAGAGAGTAGTGAAAGTGCTCCTAGTTAAAATACAGTGCTTTGTTTTCTCATTCAAAATAGCCTAAGTTTAACATCTAGCTATTTGCTTTTATTATGTTCTCATATGTTTGTGAGATCAAAAGAAGAAGCATGTTTGAGCTTCAGCACAAAGGTCCCTTTCATCTCTGGGCACGCCCATGTCTCCTTCAGGCTTAGAAAGAGCTGCAGCATCATCTCATTGGGGTGAGGAGCCGCTCTCCTGGATGTTTCTACCTGGAGCTTCTCAATGTGTTTCTGTTGCAGTGGTACTGTCAGCTGTGTTATTACAAAAACAATGTACTGTACTTTGAAATTAGCTAAAATGCCAGGGGTGAAGGGGAAGAGACAGCAAGGTTCAATGAGTCAGGGTAATAACATATCATTTCCTGAGACTGAATTGGTGCTTTCATTTCACATGCAGGTAATCACAGTTCGTACTAGATTGGCTGGGACCAAGAGTGATGTAAGGATAAGCCCTTCACTCAGTCTTCTAGTCCCAAGTCCAAGGCTTAATAACAGAATCATTGTCTGTGAAAGGACTTTAAAAAATTTATCATTCATTATAAAAGTATTTTAGAAACAGACCCTGTCTCTGGATACCTGGAATATGGTATTATTTCTGAGGCTCAGCTGAAAAGAGTCCAGGAAAAAAGGACCCAGGGTTTAGGAGAAAAGATCCCAAGCATTAAATATATATTAATCTGATTAATGGAAATACAAGTTATTGGGTTCATCAAAGTGCAAGAACCTTATTTAAGGTATGTAAACAGCAGGCTTGAGTTCAGAGAAATGGTGCTGTGGCAGAATGATTCCCCAAAGCAGAGACTGCAAGGCTGTGCTGTGGAGCAGCCCTAGAGAGATGTGGTGGACACATGCCATGTACAGCAGAGCACCTGGGGAACAGCAGCACCTGGAAGATGAGTGGTGTGTCCAAGAGACCCAGCTTTCACTGCCAGTGGCTCTTCCAGCCCAATGAAAGCAGAAGTCTCCATCCCTGGGAATACAGTGTCAGACAGGACTCCATCTCAGAAGTCCCATGATGACAAAAATGTTTTTGAACCCAGCTGTGTTCCTGATAAAATCAACCGGTGCTAAAGATTGAGAAGTCTCAGGTCTAGGACTGTCAAAAAAAATTTTTTTTTTCAATTATAATTTTACCAATGCTAGGTGTAGGTTGAGACTTGATGTGCACATATCTGTATAGGGAGAATGAGCACAACGTCTGTTAAGCTGTAGAAAGCTCCCAGACAGATAGGGGATAGTATTTGTATTCTTTCTTCTTCCCCTTTTTCTATTCTCTCTGTGATTTTTCTACCCGGGAGCAAAGGTAAGGGAAGCAGCTCTACACCAGTAGTTGTTGAGCAGAGGAATTTCACACCCTCACCAACACTGCTGTGGTGTTGCCAGCAGACTGGAAGCAAATCCCTCTGGGATGCTGCTACTTAACCTAATGTACTGGCAGCAAGGCAGCGTGGAACACTGCCAGCCCTGCTGACAGCTGGGCTCCGTTGTGTTGAGAGGGTTGGGAAAGCTGTCACATACTTCATAACAACAGGGCTAATAACGTGAGCTGTGCTTGCAGGCTTCTCTCAAACCCCCTAGAAAAGAAGCCCAGAAATTTTCCCTGTGTCATTTTCCATTCGTGCCATCCTCGCTTCCCAGCTGGCACCTTCTCCTTATTCCTTTCTAGTGGAAACTTTTTTCCTCTGTGGGGAAAAGTAAGGTTTGAACTTCAGTGGCATTTGGGATTTGGAACTTTTTAGAGCAGGGCATGTGTCTTGCTCTGTGTTGTCAGTGTCTGGATGTGAGGAGTTTGGAAGTGGGTTTGGGTGTGTGGGGGTGTTTGGTGCACAGCTCCAAAGATGCTCCATTTTTCTTTTCTGTCTATGCAGCCTAACGTGATGTTACTCTTTTAAGCTTTACCAGGAATTCTCCTCCGGATGAGGACACCTAGCAAAGCCATTCTGTTCTCTGGGTTAAACTCAGGAGTTTGTCCTCTGTGTCAAGACAGGGTTGTGGCTTGCACCCTTTGCCATGTTAATATGCTTTTCCAGTCCCAATAGCCCTTGATGACTTTTTTTGCAGCATTCCTGACGGATGTGGGTCTTAGCTAGTAATGCTCCAGATGTGCCTGAGCCTGCCCTTCTGCTTGTGTCTGTTGCAGAAGCAAAAAGCCCCGTGAACCTGTGCAAGCCCAACCCGTGCGTGAACCAGGGCGTGTGCATCCTTGGGCCAGGGAGCTACCGCTGCGAGTGCCACGGCTGGGAAGGACCCCACTGTGAGACCAGTAAGGATCAGCTGACAGCAGCCCCTCTGAGCTCATCCCACATCTCCACCTCTCCCTGAAGCACTGAAGTGGCTGTAACTCTTGGACAGCTGATTGGTGGCCAGGTCTTGGTGCTGATGTGGTCTCTATCTTATGGAAAGTGCAGAGGTTTGAGCTGCTGAGGGGAGCAAGGGCTTCTCTCAAGATGTGCATTTTTATATGTTGACTGAGTTGACTGTGAGGGGACCCCAAGAAGGTCTAATAATTTTGCTAATCTTCCTCTCTGTTCTGTTCCCCTTTTCCCTCTGCTCTGCTAGAAGAAACAATCTTTCCTAGGCTCCCCAGGTGGAGAGATTTGACTCCCTTTTAATGGGCGGGAGCTGTTTCTGTTGGAGCAGACCCCTCACTATTACTTTCAGTGCTATCCAGGGTGTAAAAGCCTCCCCACTGGCCTTCCTTCTCTTCAGGAGGGGAGCAATGACCAGGAGGTGGGGAGTCTGGCTCCCTAGAGGTGGCCCTGTGCCCATAGCATGAGGTTCTCAATTTAAGTGGGTTTCCCCTTGCCCAGTATTTTGCTTTTTACCTTAGCCCAGGAATTCTGACTTCCAGCCCGTGGCCTCTAACATCTGTCAGCTAAGGCTAAGGGAATGCTTGTTTGGTTGTTGTGGACTGTGACATTATCCCTTGGTCCTAAAGCCCCTGTCCCACATCTGTGCTTCTCTTCTGCAACAGGAGTTCTGCGGGGTGATTCTCCGAGATCTCCAGCCCTTCCTCCGCGTTCCCATGTGCAGTGGAGTCCAAGGAGTTTGCAGCACTTCTCCAGAGCCCTCCAGCGCAGCAAAAGGCAAATGGATCAGGGGCACTGACACAGATGTGCCGAGTGCTCCAGTTCTCTGTGTAGGAACACTTTCTGTCACTCACAGGCGCTGTCCAGCACTGCCCTTGGCAGTGATGGAGTTGCTCCAGCACAGGGACTGTGTTGAGGCCATTCCTAGTTCCTGCATTGCACAAACTGGGCTTCCCAGCGCTCTCTTTCTTTTATAATTGAAGTAAATATTTGTGTTTAAGTATTTCTTTCCGGCATTTTGCATTTCCTCATCCAGGTCTTAAGGTCATGTGATTGTTTTGGGGTTTTTTTTAACAGATTTTGAGAGATCTTTGAGTTAGTCTAAAAATACGTAGATGTCTGAGCAGTTCTGGAGCTCCTGCTGAAGGGGTGTAACAGAGCATGCACTTGCAGCTAGGTGCTGGAGTGAACGGCTCGTTATATGCAGGAAGACAGAGGAAGAGGAAGGAGAACTGATTACAAGCCTCTATTCTGTTTCATATGTTGTCCATGCTGCATTCTCCTCTGAATTTATTGGGCCATGCTGGTTCACATGTCTCCAGAGACAGTTTGGCCACATGCCTGCATCCATTGGACCATCAGCCTCACTGTATCACTAGGCCAATTTGCCCACAAACCTGTAAACTTTACCTAACTGCTCCCCCAAAGCCCATGGTTCCCAGTGTTGGGCTGTTGTCTGCTGACTTTCCCAGGGTGTCTGTCACCTCAGGAGAGCCCAGCCAGGTCTGCACAGAGCCAAGGCAGAGATATTAACTGTGACTGCCAGCGCTCAGGAGAATAGTATCTGTTGTTCCCAGAAGAAGAAAAATCCCTTCACCCAGATGTCCTGGCCCCATGTTTGAATAGTAACATTAGATGGACAAGGAGAGACACAAATTGCTCAGCAGGTTTGTTGTCAAAAGAAGAATGGTCTGAAAGCACTCTCAGGGATGAAAGCTGGCACTGAGACAGGAGAAGCACTGTCGTGCCTTGTGGGAGAAATCAGGCTGGGAGAAAGAGGAAATTCTCCTTTCTCTTCACTGTCACTTTGGTAGATTGTCTGTGTCCTAAGGCACAGCAGAATAGAGGCTTAGTTGAAGGGCTGACATTTGGGATACAAAGGGAAACTGATCTATTAGTGTTACTTAGGCATGGCTGTAGCTCAGCATTGCCTCTGCTGTTAACCTGTCAGTCTTCTCCTCATGTGGGGAGAATGGGCTTGATCAGAATCACACCAAAGATGTGGTTCATGGTTGGTGCAGAAGTGCCTGTGGAGCTGGCTGGATTCCAGTCAGACTGCTCTGAAAAGTCTCCCTGACCTCCTTGTGTATCCTCATTTGTGTGAAGGGTCTGAGGGACCCCCCTTCTTGCCCTGCTGCCCTGGTGGGTTTGCAGCTCCCTGGGGGTTTCTCTGCCCTCGTTTGCCTAACAGCATCATTAGCTCACTCCTCACAGGCATTTGTCCTCTTGCAGGATCAGTCTGCCCTCTCAAACAGCAGTGTACTTACATTGCCTGGGACAGCTCTGGAGCTGGGACACGCTTTCCTGGCCTTCCACAAGTGCTTAAAGCCTTTTCCTTGTGCTGTTTGCAGGACAGTTTGTACAGTGCTGCTGCTGAGCACTTTACCTTGTGGCCAATGTGATGCTGTATTCTGTTTGTGAGTTCTTTATTTTAATGCATGGGTATTAAGTATGTTTTTAGTATGTGTGGGCTGTATGAGGGACAAAGCAGGCTTGCCTGGGTCCTGAGCTGGGGAAACCCTGCATTTTTACCATCCTGCTGGTTTTAAGCACCACAGGTACACAAACATCTCTGTGTGATTCAGGAAGCACAGACTGCAAAGTCTCATGCTGGAGACATTTTAATGCTGCACAAGATATATCTGTCTCTGTCCAACAGTTTGTCAAATAGAGGTGATGTGAGAGATTGGAAACTCATGGAGTAGCTCAGGAAAGCTGGTTTCTAAACCCAGTTTTTGGGCTCTGAGTACACCCGGCTGAGGTCTCAGTGCCCAGAGTGCCCCAAGGATCCCCACATGTCAGGGATCTACATGTGCTGTGACTGTGACCTTTCTCCTGACATTCCTCCTGAAAGCAGGTGACTCCTGAAGCCTTGGATAGATGCTCAGACATTGTCTGGCAGCAGCAGCACCCACCAGCTCTCCTTTTGTATGGGACAAAGCACTTTGCAAGGTAAGAAGGTCATGGGGCATTGGGAGGAGATGGGAAAAACCAGCCTGATAATTAGGATATATGGGATGGTCTTGGAGAGACCCGCTAATCTCACAGGCAAGCAGGACACTGCTGAGCAGTTTTTGGAGGTGCTTTCTTTTCCTTTTTGAAAATTTGAGTTGAAAATCCTGGCTAATTTGTAGGCCCTTCTCTTGTAAATTTTAATTAAAAAAAGAGTAAGTAGGCAAGTGGCTTGTGTCTCTGACATGATCCCTTATTAAATTCATTCTCAAAGACTTGCTTGGATTAAATGAGAAGTATTTAATGAGACTTTACCTGATGGGAGCTCATTCCCTTGAGGCTGGGTGAATATTTGAGGCTGGCATAGGCACTGAGGAGGTGAGGTCCCTGCAAAGCCAGCACTAATCCTGTCTGGCATCAGAGGAGCTCAGAGGATGCTGTCTGTGCCAGGTTGTCATTGGATGTCTGGGCTGCTGTTACTGATGCAGCTGTGCATTACTCTCGCTCTGGAGGATTGCTGGGTGAGCTTTGGCTGGTTATGGGCCACGTGCTGACTTCAGGAGAGAGCCTGTTTCTCCTTTAGAAAACTGGGATTTAAGTAAGTGCCATGATTTTCACTCCCTTTAGTCTTACCTTCCCTCAGCAAGCCAAACCATGCCTGTTTGTGGTAAGTAAATGCTGTGTGGCACCTGTACTGTGACGGCTGCAGCAGGGAGGCTGGGGTTTGATCCCACTGTGCCATCCTCCCTGCACACCAAAAGCCAAGGCCAGCCTGCAAGAGCTCTGCTGATGCTCCCTGTAAAGCCAGCTGGCTTCTTCAGCTTTCAGAACCCCTGCAATCTTACACTCTGCAGTAAAAGTAAATCAGTTTGATTCATACCTGCGACATCTTACATAAACGTTCAGGCCAACTTCTCCACTGATATGAGGTAATTTTTTTTCCTTTAAAATCTGTCACTTTACTTGTGTTTTAGTGGAAAATCAGCGTTCCCACTAGCAACCTTGGTGTGCTAGTTAGGAACCCTCAGGAGCTTTTGTGAGATTGTTCTGTGTATCCAAAGCAAGAACTGTGGAGGTACTTAAGTGAGAAACTTGCTAAGGAACATGATTTGTAGCAGGAAATTTCCCTCCAGAAGAGTATGGAATTCTGCTTGGGACGCTTCAGGCCCCGAGGTGGCCTGGCTGCAGTGTGCACAGGTGAGAATTGCAGTGCAATGACTAACAAAGCAGTAACTTCATCAGCTGGAGCTGATACAGATGTGTTCTAAAGCAGCTGTAGGCAATAGGGCAGCAATGCTGGGGAAGGACAAAAGCAACTGCTGCTGCTGCCCAGTCAGTGCACAAAACCAGCCCCTCAAATCGAGTTATTTGTGCATTCCTGGGCTCAGAGGCTGACAGGACGCTGAGGAGCTCACTGGCAGGTTTGTGTCAAGGAGTGAGCTAGGAGAGGCCAGGGAGTGGGACCTTCCCAGGACTTTGTGCTCTAGCTACAGTGCCTCCCCAGGCTTTTGTGGGAGTGGAGCCACCAAGAGGTATTTCACAGATGTGTCTGTTTTGGTGTCCGTTCTGTAAAGGCCCCAACTGTTTTCTTTAATAACTTCTTTCCTTCCTTTTCAGCTAAAGCCATCCGGTTTTCCCCCAGAGACTGCAGCAGGCACTAAGTCTGCACACAGTTGCTATCTAGTGGCCAGAGGAAGGTAGTGGAAGGTTTTTTTTTCCACTTCATTGTGCAAGAGGACTGTCCTACGGAGATACAGGCAAGAATCTGTTACATGTATTCGTGTAAATTGTCGGGGTTACTGCTATTTTTCAGTGGGTTAGATCTCTGAAAATTGTTTTGCTTAACGGTTCAGTCACTACTATTTAAGCTTAGTTCATTGCAGTTGTAGACTGTATAGCTAAGGATTTGTAGTAACTAATTGTGTTGGGGGATTTATGTATTTGAAATCTACTGGAAACTAGAGCAAGGACAAGCCCCATTACTGAGAAGAACACTGGTAACATAATATACTCAACATTTTATTATAAAACCCTCTAAAGCGCCACTTTATAGGTCACAGTTACAACAAAGGAAATGCCTTGAGTTAGGAAGACAATGGGGACACAGAGACATTGTTTAACATTTCTTGTTTGGGGAAAGTGTTGTTCAGGACTTGCCAATGTTTCCGATTCCCTCATGGAGACATCCCAGCAGGACCACTGAAGCTGCCTGGGCTGTGAAGGGGAAAGCAGAGCTGCTCTTGTTCATTGCTGTCTCAGTACCACTGTGAAATGCCTGGACAACTTCTGGAGGATGACAGTGAGGGCACGGTACTACACGAATATTTAGGGTATCGAGAGGCTCTCCTGCCAGCTCATCATGGGTCAAAACAAAAGCTCCATGGAGTCTGTGGCCTTCTGGTGCTCTGGAGAAGGAAGTCCCCAGGGTCCTGAACCAGAAGACTCAGCAGTTTTATTTGCATGCTTTTTTCCTATGTTGCACCTTGCACAGGGACAACCCAACAGCTGAGGCACTGAGGCCTGGGATTAGCAATTCCTCCATCTCCACCACAGTGGAAACCAAAGAGTAAAAAAAATGGGAGCACAGTCACCTTTCTTGCTTCCAAGATAGCCTGACTAAGTGTTTTGTTGCGCCCTGGCTCTGTGGTGAGGGCAAGCAAGCCCAGAACATCTTGTCACCACATTGTCACTCACCCCAACACCACCACCAGCTCTGGATGTCACAGCCATGTGCATCCCACTGGCTGTTGTGTGAAGAAAGAACAGCACTTTAGAGGTGGCCTCAGGCCTGTCGAAGATTTTCAAGGGTGAGGAAGGTACAACACTTTTCCTGTCTGCCTTTACCCTGGCTCTGGTGTAGCCACAGGACCCCAGGGACAACCCATCCAGGGAAGTGGTGCTGCTTTAACTTTGTAGAGCTAGGAAACAGCTCCAGCCCCATCCAGTCAACCCAGTTACTGAGCCTGGGCTCTGAGGCTGAAGGGCCATCAGAAGAGACAGGAAGAGGTGTCTCCATGGCAGCAGGTTACAGGGAGGAGAGGAGTGCATAGATTTCTGCCAACCCACTATCACCTTTCAGATTTCAATGTCTCTAAGTTTAGCAGTTCCAAATACCCAACATCTTCCATTAGAAAGCTTGGCTAGGGTAGAGAGGGGCAGGGCCCAAAGGCAGTATTAATGATTAGGAAAGAAGAGTGACAGCACCAAGATGGCCAGCAGCTGAGCAGAGCCCTGGCAGTGCAGCCTTACTGCAGGGCAGGCTGCTCAGCCCTGCAGTGTGGAGGGACACAGGGGCACAGGGATGTCTTCAGCACATTCAACAGCTGCAGCCCTGCGAGGATCAGACACCATCACAGCCGGGGCAGGAGCATGGGGACTGCTTTACCTCCCCTCTTGGTAAAGAGCAAGCCCTGAAGGATACACTAGGATCCAGCTTTCCCATTTAACAGCGGAGCAAGCCCCCAAATATGACTTTTCTTTTTCTTTTTTTTTTTTTCTTCTTTTTTTTCTTTTTTTTTCTTTTCTTCTTTTTTTTCAGAACAAACTCCTCAGGTGCAGTAAGATCCTCAAGAAAGTTAACTGAATCTGCCTGGCAGATCTTTGCCCAGAGCTCTTGGTGCTGCCAGACTGTAACACAGCTTACAGCAAGAGAAGGTGTGCAGCTCAATATTCTAGCAAAGCTGCAGCTGGCAGGAGATGCTGGAATGCATCAGGACACTGATTAAAAATGCCCTGGACAGGCCGCTGTGTGTGCTCCTCATTCATGTTTGAAGCATTGCTCGCATGTGGGGATAGCCCTTGACTGAAGGCTGGATGAAATACAGCTGAGTGATGACTGGCAGCAAGACAGGTGAGACTTTAGTTGACTCCAATTTATCAGGACAGGTTGAAACCCACCAGGCTGAGGAATAATAGAGGCCCCTTCTGAATCCACTACAGTCACTAATATAGAAACCTTAATAACTCATTGATAAACCTTCAGAGTAGAAATACACAAAACACCCCTATGTACAGTAATTCTTGTTTACATCAGCTGGGTTAGGACTTTGATGGAAGGATTTGCCACTGGTTGTTATTGTTTTAGCTACATGATTGGGATTTGTCTGGAGAGAGCAAGTTCATTTGGGATAACTCATAGCAGCAGCTGTTGGCTCCAGCGCTGCGTCTGAGCCGATGGCGCGACGTGGAGGAGGCACTTGGTGTGTGGTGGTGTTGAACACCCAACCTCCACCGACAGATGGTTGAATCCCCTGGGCCATGCGTGGGCAATTCGAGTCTTTAGTCCATCTCTGAACAATGTGCTTCTAACTAGCTCCCTTTTTCTCCCATTCCTGCCAAGGAAGAAAGGCAAATTAGTCGAAATGCAAATCAGGCAAGCCACAGTAGCCATAATGTGCACAGGATCAATATGATTGCCTGGTCCCTCGAGTGGTTTTAGCTGCAGAGTGGGTCAGGGATATCTTTAAATTATAAACAATGCATATCTTTATTCATTTAAATTGTAGGCAAGGCAAACCCAAGTGAAAAGACTGGAGGAAAACCAGGCTGACGTGCTCTGAATCGTGTTGGTCAGGGGTGTTTCCCAGACATGAAACCCCCCCACAACCCCATCCCACCACAGCCAGTTTGCTCCACTGCCAGTGGCTGTCCCAGATGGATTTTTCTGCTGTATCTTACCTTAGCTTTCTGTAGGACTGTTCCCTTCCCCGTGACCATAACAGATAAAGGCCGGTTTTTTAAAGCCATTGCTGAATTGACCGGTGAGTTCTCTGCACTGTTTGCTGGACTGGCACTTTTTGCCTGAACCTACAATAAAAATCATAGAAAGGGTTATGTCTACAGACTGCTGACAGAGATTTCTGCCTTTTCCCACCATCTCTGAGTCACAGTGTCATCCCATTTGCAATGAGGCGCATTTTTTCAGTCACATGCCAATTTCGAAGAAACACCAGGGGAGTTCATGGTATGTTTGGGTTTTGAGGACTCTAGAACTAGAGATACAGAGCAGGGTCCAGGTGGTGAAGATCTCCATTTCATGGGAAACAAGTTCCCAAGAAGGAATTTAGATGCCTGACTCTCCTCCTGCAAAAACCATCCATTAGCTCAGCCAAGGGCAGAAGGAGCTGAGTCCAGACCTGCATGGCTCTGGAGGGTGTTGCTCAAGGTCCTGCAGGAAAATACAACCACTCTCCTGAGCCCGAGCCACCTTTCAATTCCACGTTACTGCTGTTACCTCATTAAATTATTATTACATTATATATATTATATATAGTAACACATACATATAAGCTATACATTTATACAAGATTGTGTATTATACTAATGATGCCATTATTAATTACATTTTTAAGCAGGCTGAGACACTGTGACTGCCTAGCTGCCAGAAAGCTGCTGTGCATCCCAAGGGTGCCCCACATACCCGTGGGGCTGTGTTCTCCAGGTGTGTGGTGTCCACTGCCGTGCCCAGTGTCACAGGGCCGGACTCCGCCTTCTTCAGGTTCTCCTTCACCTCCACCAGGCTCAGCTCCAGGTCCACTCTCTGGCTTTCCTTCCTTTTGCATTCTTCGTCTATCTCCTTCAGCCTCTGCTCCAGGCTCTTGTCTGTAAAGGGAGAGGAATCTTGGTGCCTGCTGGGAACCTGGGGAGCTCCTGAGGGGAGCAGGGATCAGGGCATGTCCTGTACATTTTCCTTGCGTTTTGCCCCAAGAAGGACTGTGGCTCTTGCTCTACTGCAATCAAGGCTACAGGGTTTGCTCAAAGCACCAGGTTCCCCCCATCCGTTCTGGTCCCAGGAGGGCCAGGTTCACTGCCCCCTCTTTCCCCACGGCCCCACCTTGCCCTGCTCTACCTGTGCTGCCACCGAGCATCTCCTTCAGCTCCCGTCTCTCCTTGCGCAACTGGGTGAGCTGAGCCCGGATTTCATCCTTCTCCTTCTCCAGCCGTTCCTTCTCCTCTGTGAACCGTTTCACCTCTGCCTCTGTCCTGTTCTTGCCCAGCTTGGTTTCCACTGCTGCTGCTGGAAACACAGCCCACCAAAACAAGCTTAGTCAGGGGAAAGAAGCAGGAGGGAGAAAACCTTTTCAGGTGCTTGAAAACAAAACAAGGGAAGGTCTGAAAAGTCACCAACCACTAGAGTCAGCACACAGACTGCTGTAGAGCAGAAGCCAGTTGAATTACAGGGCACCACCTCTCTTTAAGCACCCTCAGGCCACCTGAGCAGCCCACTCACCCGGCAGTGGCATCTTGGGCCGGTGTGCAGGCACCAGCTGGGGACTTCCCACTGGAATGATGCCCGCTGGCACCTCGGGGGCTGCCTGGGGGAAGGCGATGTTCTGCTGCTGAGTCTGGATTTTGACAGCAGGCACCTGTGGCAGAGCCTCCTCGGGCTCTGGCTTCTCTGGGTGTTTCTGGAAAGGAGAAATGAAGTGGGATGATGAGGTGTAGGATAGGGAACTGGCTCAGTGATTAAGCCTGGCCTGGCATCATAGTTTGGACAGTACCTGCTCTGAGGTCTCTGTTGCCTTAGCACAGGGCTCAGCTTCCTTAGCCATGGGGGCTGTCTCAGCTGTGCTCTCTGGGGCAGCCTTGTTGGCAGCCCTTTCTAAAGATGGTGAGCTGAGGGGTGAAGACTGGCATGACATCTTGCCAGCACAGTGTAGGAAGGACTTCACTGGGGTGAGATCCAGATACACTCTGTCTTGGTCCCCCTCCAATTTGCTCTCACTCTTGGGTACTTCTTCCTGCAAGAGAGACCATCTGCTGCAACCAGAAGTACAAGAAAGATCTTGCTGCAGAGCAGCACTATCTCAGGCAATCTGGAGTACTTTCTAAAAATCTTAGAGGAACTACAACCCCAGTCTCTGAGTCATTCCACAGAGTTTCGGTACTTTTTGAAGTCCTGAAGGAAAGGCCCCTCTTGTTTTCCTTCAGTAGGTCTCTCTGATGGTAGCAGCAGCCCCATGCAAGGATATCACACTGTTGTACATCCAGCAACCCGTGCCACATTCTTTGCCTTTCCTGAGATGACAGTCCCATTCCCAGCAGGACCCACTGTTCTTGTCCTTACACACAGGAGTTGCTCTTACAGGCATAAAAAGGAATTTTGAAAGGCCAGGCTCCAAAAAGCCTACTATCACCAAATAATCCATGCCATTTGCTGATGAGAACTGGAATTTTATCCCAGCTGCCGGAGGATCCCTACAGCCCCTTTCTGGAAACCTCTCTCCCACTCCTTAGCAACTCCTCTCCAGCACTAGGTTCTGCTCTACTGCAAAATCCAGGATTTCCCCAGAAGTTGGGAATCCCCTTCACCACTGTTGGGAAACCCCCCCTCTCACTGCTGGAGACTCCCCGTGGCCAGATGTTTGTCATGGTCCCCCCAAGTTCCCTGCAGCAGGACATCGCTCTTACCACAGGCAGGTCTGGCAGATCCACATCGTCGTACAGCTCGTCCTGCTGCATCCTGCCCTTGGGCAGGTTGTCGATGTAGGCGTTGGGCTCAGAGTATTTCCTCTGCATTAGGCTGTGAACAGGCAGCAGGACATCCCATCAGGAGGGATTAGATTTGCTGCCTGGCTCTGCAGTGCTGCATTTTTGGACATCTGAGAACACCAGTCCTGAGGTGTGGGCAAGGGCAGGTAGCCAGATGCAGGAGAGGAGAAGGCAGAGCCATACAAAGCAGTGTGATCACTGCTGCTGTTGCCCATTAAGCAGCACCCACCAGAGTGGAGCTGTATTTCCCCGTGGCTCTTTCCTTTCTCGCCCAGCCCTCAGCCACAGCAGCACAGCCACTGTGCCCCAGTGGCACGATGGACTGGGTGGCTGAGAGCCCAACCTGCTGTTGCAACAGCCACCCAGGCACGTGCCCCATGGCAAGCTGCAGCTCAGGCCAGATGCACCCCGGTAGGACAGTAAGTGCTCTCCTGTCCCAAAAGAAAGCGACTGAGCTGCAGCTGTGAATTTACCAGCTATTCCCATGGCAGCCAACCTCCCACAAGTGGAGAGCCCCCGCTCTGGCTTGCTTCCCCTCTACCAGCCACACACAGCCCCATCCCGTTACCAGTGACATACAGGAAGGAATTCTTCGCGGCGCTCACAATGCAGGAAACCCTGTCAGCATCCACGTAATCGTAGGTAAATTCCTCCGGGTCTGTTTTCGAGCCTGACTCTGACAAGAGGAGGCCCAGCCAGTGGCCCATTTCCTCTGAGGACTTTGCCTGCAGGGTGATCAGACAGACAGGACAGGTTGCAGCAGCAGTTCCTCTGCACTCACAGGGCTGATGCTGGCTTAGATTGGGTAGGGAAGCATGCTGGCAAGGCCCAGGATTTCCAAGGGGAAAGATGAACTGCTGGCTATTTATAATAAACCTGAGGCTGCATTAAAAGTACAGTTGTGTACTGTACTATGGACTGATTCAAAAATGTGGCAGCTACATAAATGCAGCTCTTTGCTTTGCTCCTTCCTAAAATTTCTAGTCAGTCTGCATTTCCTTTCAGTAGTGATCAACTCAGCTGTCTACAAGAGTAAGAGAAGTCTCTGGGGCTGGAGATGCTGGCAGGGAGCAGCTTTGGGTGAGGAAAGCGTGCGGGTTTTATTTTGCACCAGCAGAGTGCAGCAATGGGATTGCCGAAACAGAGGCAAGGAGACCCGAGCCTGCGAGGTCCCGTTGCCAGAGCACAAACCCCTTCCAGGGTTCTTTGCAGAGGGGAGCGGGGAGTTTAAAGCATCAGAGTCCGTTGCTTTAACGCGGTCAGGACCCGATTCCCGGCTGCAGTGAGCAGTCTGACATTTTGCAACATGGAGAATTAAATTCTGTGCCATGAAGTCAGCTCTAGCAAATAGCCACATGCACCTCCCAGTGCAGGGGACTCCACCTGAAGCAAGAAGAAGCTGGCTGATGCAGCCACCTTTTGCATTGATTTGAGGAGTCAGAGCAGTAACCACAAAGTAAAATTAAGGGCAAGTGAAGATATATATACACTTTGCAAACTGGAAAGTATATTTTAAGCTTTCAGTCTGTTTTATTTAGCAGAGACTTCAGTCCCTGGGAAGCCTGCCAGCCAGCCAGTCTGTACATTGAGTCTGACATCGAGTCTGACATCCCAACAAAATACAGATTCCTCCATTCACAAAATGTAAATTTTCCCAGCACCTCTTCTTCACATCTGTAGTTGGGCAACATTTCTTAGATACAGACGTACCCTGAATCAGAAACTAAACAAAAACATCTTCCAATTTCATGGCATGCCCTCGAAGTCAGTTGTTTAGCTATAAATATTCCACCCACTGGAAAAATACAGGAAATTGCTCACATTGTCCACCTCCTACTATAATCATGCTGTCGTCAGAGAGAAGTAAGATTAGAGATAAACAGTCCTGGATGCAGGCAAAGGAAAGTAACAGATGGAGATGAATTCACTTGCACTTTCAGGGATAGATCTGTGATAGGCTTACTTGGGATGTGTGACCCATGGCTTTTGGGCTCTGTTGGCAAAAGATGAAGTTCTCTGTTCCTCCCAACCACAGCTTAAAAATCCCTAAAGTAGCACTCTTCTCATCTAACATTAACCATCTGCAGTGCACTCCACAGAACTTAATTATCCAAGGTTATGCTGCAGTCAGTGGAGACAGATGGGACTCTCCAGAGGACCCCAGGTCCCACTCTAAGATGGGTGCCTAAGATGGAGGCTGAATGGTCCTCTGGAGGTGCCAGCATCAGACACAGCCCAGCGAGGTGGGACGCACTCTGGGCGGCCACAGGCAGATGAACCAAAGTCCTGCTCTTCAGGTTCTGTTTTGTGGGACTGAGGTTCCTCTGGAGGAACTCATTGGCATTTAAACCTCCTAAAGTATCCAAGCTGATGATTTTAAGCCGAGCTTTCTCGGAGATATACACCCTACCTCCAAAACAACCCGTTCTTCCCCGTTGTGCAGGATGCGGAAGGAGTAAAGATGGTCAGGGCTTGGCTCCGGGATGATTTCACAACCTGCCAAACTCAGGGGCTGCTGAGCCAGTTTGCTTCGGTTCTTGTCCTGGTAGAAATGGAGGTGCCCGTCTTTTATCTGACACCACCGTGACTTCCACTGGCTGTTCACCAGCACATTCAAGTAGCCTGCAAGCAAGCACAGCTTACTTAGCCACATTTTCCATATAATGCATGTTAATTTGTGTACCTGGGCTTTTCTAATGGGTAAGTTACAAGATCACTGCACAACACAAAGCCACAGGCACCAATAAAGAGCAAAACCACAAAGACAAGCTGTCCTATCCACACAAAACAGGGTGAAAAGGGTAAAAATCTTGAAAATGAGACTTTTGAAATTCAAGATAGGTTTGGAGCAGCAAGTTGGCTGTAGATAGTTGGACAAAGTTGGTCCCAGGTGGTAAATAGAAGCTGACCCTCACAACTCTCCCTGCAGGCTCCCACACCCTGGGCACAAATGCCCTGTGTGTGCACATCTGGTATTACCCACCCTTCCTCTTGGGTCACCCCAAGAGCCACAGGCACCACGCTCTGCATGGATTTACTGGCAGGACCACCTGGCACAGGCACTTTTGAGGAGGATGATGCCTGGTGCTCATCCTGCCCTGCACACTGAGATCCAGCCCTGAGCCAAATCCCTGCAGAGGGACTCATGCTGCCACTTACTTGAAGTCTCCAGGGATCTCTCTGGGCTATCCAGGGAGCTGGACTTCTTCCTCCCGAGATTCATCAGGTTGCTCAGTTTCAGGCCAGTTGTGCCCTTCTTCTTAACTACCAGAGATGAAAAAGACACATGCGTGGCTTTCCCAGCTCCCAGCCTGCTGTCCCAGCTGGGGGTCCTGCCCCCAGCACACACACATCCCTTGCAGAGGGCAAACCTGCAACTCAGGGACAGGCTGGAAAAGTCCAAAGCCCAAGGAGTTCAGGAGCAAGATGGCACCAGTAAGATCAGTTAGGGATTTGTGGAAGATGCTAATCTGTATAGCTTTACACACGGGTTGGCTCTGACCAAAGGCCAGTTGCTGCAGGAGCAGCGGGAAGTGTTTGCTCAGCTCTTGCTGTGTAGGTACCAACCTCCCTTCGCTTTCCCACACCACAAAGAATTTAATTAAGAACCATTATACATAAACATTTACTGTATTCAAGTCTTTTCCTCTCTAAAACAGGGATGCAAGGTGGGGGGTAGGGTGGTGAAATTTATGTCCAAAGAGCCTCTTCAACATTCTGCTACTGAGCACATCAGTCAGTGTGTGAATAAGTTGTGGAATCAACAGGTAATCCTGGTAAGAATATCAAATTCCCAGGCAATGAATGCGCACACAGCTTTCATCAGGTCTGTCTGAGGTGGCAGTGGCAGAAGCTACAGAAGCCCTGGCCCCATGCAAGGTCAAGGCCCCATTTTCCCTGTCATTCCCAGGGCAAAGTTTTACCATCTTTTGTCTCAGCTGTCTCCGTGTGGCCGTCAGTGCTGCTCCCGCTCTCGGAGGCTGCAGAGTATCTCTCGGACACCTCCACCTGTCAACAAGCACCAGGAACAAGCTCCACAGATGCAGGTGACCCATTCTTCCAGCCAGAACATGCTGCAAGGACCTTTTTCCCCTTCTCCCATATTATGAGGTCCCACTCTGTCTCTAGCAGATGTTTTCACCCAGACATCCCCAGCCAGCTCACTCACACTGCACCCTTCCCATTGTTCCTGAACATGTCCCACCCCAGCTGGGCTCACCTCTGAGGAGACACGGGGTCACCACTGGTGCCACCCCATGGCCTCCTACCCTGCAGCCTGGCTGGTGGGGGCATTTGACAGCCCCTGTAGGGGGCATGGGCAGAGGAACCGGCCAGGTGCCCAAACAGGTCCATTTTGGGTGTCCACCAGAGACTTACGGAAGTTTCTTTGTCCTCCCACTGGTTTTGAACAAGCTGCTGCCAGGGGAGTGTCACCTAAACCTGGACTAGAGATGGCCCAAGCCCTGGCATGCAAGGGCCTATGTCCCTCCCAAAGCTCTCGGTGAACACAACCATCCCACTGGATGAGAGAGCAGCTGCTGCCCTAGATGGTGGGGAGCCAAGTGCTGAGTTAAGTGTGGGAGGGAAGATATGGCAACAAAATTAAGATGCAAAGGAAAATTAAGATGGTTCCAAGAATGCTCCTTTTCAGCAGTACAGGGGTCTGGTTACACTCATATCAGTCTTTGCTTAGCTAAAATTAAGGCACCTACACTACTATCTATTAAAGGAATAGGGCTGAAAAGCCTAAGTGCTAGTTCTGTCTGTAGAGTCAAGATGTACCTTTGGGTAACTGAGACGCTGCGAGTCTGGGATGTACTGGTTGCCTTCACTGCCTCCTTCACAGAGCAGACCACTGGTCTCTTGGATTACCTGTGCAGAAGGGGAAGCCAAAGCCTGTGAGAGAGCTGCAGTAACAGGATCAATTAATCTCCCTGAACTAGGACAGGCAAAACCACATCAGCCTGGGAGACCCATGGTTTACTGTCCCTGTGACTCTGGGGACTGTCCTGGTGTTGCATCAAGCATCCAGCAGAAATGGCTGGATCCAAGTCGCTGGGAGAAGCTGCCAGCAAAGGCAGCCCTGGCGTCTCGCAGCCCTGCGGCCGTCCTGGGCTCCAGGAAGGCTCCTCCTCCTGCTGCAGTCTCAGGGGAACAGCTACATTTACCCCTGCCCTCAGCCAGTTCATGCTGGGCACCCATCCCAGACATCCCCCCCCGCCACAGCAGCTGGGCTGGGAGGTCCCTGCGTGGCCTCCAGCTCACTGAAGGCAGCAGGGAGCTGCAGGAAGAATCTATCCTGGGACATGAAAATGAAGTGGCATATTTGTATAAAGGCTTGCAGTGAGGAAGGGAGCCAGAGCACGAAAGCACAGGGCTGAGATAAGATCTGGTCTCCCAGCAAAGCATGGGAGCACCAATTGGACAAGTCCTGAAGGTGTCACTGACCCTGAGCCACTGCTCTGCCTGGTCTTTACTCTGCAGCCCCAGCACGATGACATCAGCATTTGTGGGGATGATCTTCAGCTTGTGCTCTTTCTTCCTCACTTGCTTTTCCTTGTGAATGACAGTGCAGCCCAGCAAATTCACATCGAGCTGAGGGTTGTGGTCTTTGGAGCTCTTGTAGCACTGGGGAAGGAAGATGGGAACAGGTGAGAGGCAGAGAAGGAGCCTTCCTGCTCACTGGCATGAACTCAACCCCTAAGTGACTCAGTGCAGCCACATGCATTAAGTTCACTGAACACAAGAAGGTCCTACAGTTCTACAAAGCTGTGTCCTAAAAAAAGTCTGCAGAGACTACACACAGGACATGCCTGTATGTACAGATACACATACATCTGAGTGCATGCATATATAGTCTGAAATACCTTTTTCTGACACAGGATCGAGCATGTGGTTAGCCTCTGGGATAAGTATTCCTTCTGCTCAACCACCTCAAAAAGTTTCCCCAAAAAGTATCCCTAGACATTTTGGAGGATTGGGATTTTGGCCACAAATGTGTCCTTGTGCCCACTTCAGCAACCCCATGCCCACATTCCTTGTGAAAATGGAATAAGCCCCCCAATCTCCAGGACCTGGTTTTGAAGCATTGCTTCTGAGGGTACTTTGTTTTTTGCCAGCTCGTTAACATGATCTGAGATGCCACTTCCTTCCCCAGCTCATAAAACCAGATTATTTTAGACAGAGAGTAGAGGATCTACTCACCAGCAGCCTGGTGTCCTTGATGACACACAGCTGTTTTGCCCATTGTCCCAGCCACTTCTTTCTCCACAGGAAGGCACAGATGCGAGCATCCTTCATCAGCTCAATGGTGGCCTCCGGGGATGGCCACTGATGGGTTGCTGACTTGCCTTTGCTGCTCTCTTCCTCATCATAAGATTCGTAGGAACTACTAACAGCTTCACCATCTTCTACAACAAAAGCAAAGCTCTATCATGAAATCCATTTTTAGAATAACTCTGAGTCAAATGCTTCCCTCAGCCATGCTCACACATGCAACAAGCTTCCGGTGCAGGGACGTGTCTTTTGAGGCTCTCCTACAGGAGGATAATTAATAGGAAAATTACCCTCATAGATCCTTTTTTCTTTCTAGCCCGATGTGAATCTCATTGCAGTATTTTGTGCCCAATAGCCTCTGTTAGCAAACACTCAAAAGACACTTCTCAGTTGACCACAAATTTGAGAACATTCCCTAAGACATTTCCTGATGTTTGCTGCTTTTGCCCCGATGCTTTTACTACTTTGCACTTCAAGCCAAACACGCACAATTTTTAAGGCAACAGCAAGCTACAATCAGCCCTTGTCCTCTAAATGCCAGAAGTAAAAATGGTATTTGCAAGGCCATGCAGCAAGCAATGATCTATTGTATTTGAGATGTCATTTACTTTCCCTCTCTGGTCTAACAGATCCCTCTCTCTCTACTCAGCATCTAAGGGACAACAATGGGCTTTGAAGTAATACACTGTTGCAGCACCAAAAATTAGTCATAAGTGGCAAATGAGAGGAGCAGTAACAACATTTTTAATGTCCATTGTTAAACGGATTGCTATGTTACTAGGATGAGTTGGAATTTTCAATACTCAGCTCTAATGCATTGCAGATTATTGGAGTTTTCAGCTGATCACTGGTACCGGGCTCATCAGAAACAGGGAAAATGTTCTCCCTGACTGCAGGGAGATTTGCAATGCTCTGCTGGCATTTAGAGCTCTAAGTCACAAGATAAGGTCACAGAGCAAGATGGTAAGTTTTGAGCAACATTTGTGAAGGGTTTGGCATTCTTGTCCTACCAAACAGCATGGAAGAATATTGTTAAGTTTCTCTCACTGGAATTTAATCTAATTTGGATTCTCACCAAATCTTAATGTCTACATAAAAATAACATTATCAGATTGATGCAAATTAAAAGAAGAAAAGCAGTCAGAAAAGAGAAAGAAAAAGTCATTAAGAACTTCACTGAAGAACATTTCACCTGGGTTTGTTCTTTAAATAAAAGGAACTGAGATGCATTAACAAAGAGACACTCTTGTCCTCAGTGAAATCTCACTCTATAACCTCCCTCAAGTGATCAAAACTTCAGCAATTAAAGAAACTTTTTAAAAAGCAAATACTCCCATTCAAAGTCTCTGAATGGAGCACACTACTGCCTCACCGTCTCCATACCCTCAACATATCAAACTGTCCATCTTTTATGGGAAAACTTTACCCCCCTCAGTGCATTCTCAGTATGCAGACCTTAGACACCTTGGCCACAGGCACCCTGCACAGAAATTCAGATGGAGTAAAAGTGTAGAGGTTTCTCAGCCCTACAAACACCAAGAAGCTGAACCTCTCCACTGCTAAGGGACTTTTCCATATGCAGCAGCAGCAAGGATGCCTAAGGGAACCGCATCTTCCAAATCTCCCTCCTTATCCACATGGGGCTATCACTAACCACCTCTCTGGCCTCTTTTGGAAGTCTCTGGTGCCCCCACCTAAGGAGTAGGTCTCAGGCTGCCACCTTCCTCCTGAGAAGCCCTGGATGCTCTTCTGTGTATCAACCACAACCACAAGTATGGTTCTTCATGAGATGAGCTCTTCCCTCCTTGAAGAGCTGCAGCCACTGCTGGCCTGGTGACACTGCTACAGCCTCATGAAGCAAAGGCGTTTACCAGGCTGTGCAGCTGGCAAACGGGGACAAGCCTTGCCTGGTGGCTTGTGACAACCCTGTGGTCACTACTAAGGCTCACTCAGTCTCAAATCATATAGCTCAGGCATCGGTGGCAGCCACAGTCTTGGATGTCTTTATGTAAATCCACCTCTGCTTTCCTGTAGGTCTTCCCATGAGCTCCCAGGGAGCTAAATCAATGCCATGATGCAGGAAGCTCAGACCATCTTATACTCCTTATACTCCCACTCTGCCTTTGCCTCAGCAGAGCACCTTCAATCATTCACCAAACAACTACTTGCCAATACAGCCAGCATTACCACATATCAGCTCCACACCAGTGACAGAACCAGGGGAATAAAAGCTAGGGAAGTTCTCTTCACTGTCGTCCTGAGCACAGGGAAAGCCACAAAAAATAATGCTTTGTGCATAACAGACAGGGAGAGGTGGTTACCCTCCATGCATGTAACAGGCAAGTCATGGGGGAGGTACCTAATAAGCTTTGCTAAAACTGAGGTTTTGGGGCGTATTTTGGGGTTTTTTGTTGTTTTTATAAAAAGGCACTTCAGGTTCGGAAAGCATGCCATACCCATTGTTATTGTGGCATAAATAACGCCCTCAGTAACCTGCAACCCTGGCCTGGGTCCAGCCGCAGCAAGCCTACCAAAAAGACCTGCACAGTCAAAAAGAAAGAGAAAGGGAGACAAAGAGAGAAAGCCACAGATAAGCAAATGAAGAGAACACGGGCATCAGTGAGGCTGTCCCATCCCTGCATGGCGTAGGTAGGCTGAGACTTCAAACAGGGACAGCGTTTTCAACCCATCCCCTCGAACAAGGCAATTCCCTTTAAAATAGAATCATCGTCATTGTAATTAAAAGCAGGCAGGGCCGATGAGCTGTTTCAGCCAGAATAATTATTGCTCAGTTGGCAGCCACAGTCGCCCCTCTCTTCTTTTCGATCTGCTCCTTATCGCACCCTCCAATTATGCAAAGGCTGCTGATAAGGGTTTAACACATTTCAGCCCAGGAGGGAAAGGAAGCAGCAGCCTTTGCTGGGGCTGGGAAATGAAAGGCAGAGCACTCCCAACGGAGGGGCACGAATGCTGCTTTAATTAAATCACCCACGGTTTGCTACAGTGCCTTGCAGTCCCACCTCTGATGCTGCACGAAACCTCTATCTCCTCAGCCCATCTGGAGGCTTGCTTTGATGTCCTTTCTTGGCAGTGCCCCCACTCATTTTAGTGGTGTTCCTATTTTTGTCTGACCTCACTACGCCCATTTGTTTGGCGACACGTGGGTGTCTTCCAAGGCGGACGCTGTAACACTGTCAGGAACAGTATCGCAGAGGGACTTTTCACAAGAGCTTACAGCCACAGGACAAGGGAGAACGGATTCAAACTGAGAGAGCGTAGGTTTAGCTTAGATTTTAGGAAAAAATTCTTTACTGCAGGCGTGATGAGGAATTGGCACAGGTTGCTCAGAGAAACTGTGGATGCCCCATCCCTACAAGTGTTCAGGGCCAGGCTGGATGGAGCTCTGAGCAACCTGGTCTAGAGAAAGGAGTTCCTGTACATGGCAGGAGGGTTGGAACGAGATGATCTNTACATGGCAAGAGGGTTGGAATGAGATGATCTTTGAAGTTCCTTCCAACCCAGGCCATTCTATGATTCTATGAAAGACCACCAGCAGCTCCCTGGACTGCCATCCCCCTCCCTATCCAGTCTGTGGGGAAAGGCATAGAGGGCTTGGGGGGTTACTGGGGCCAGGCTTTACCATCTTTGGCCAGCCATGCACACCCAGACTGCCCTTCAGCAGCCACACTCACACCAAGGTCCCAAATCATTTGCTAGCAGTGAGCATCACTCTGTGTAGGACAGGTACAAAGTACTATTGACATCTGATAGGGCAAGGGGCGGGGCAGGGAGAAAGGATGGGGAGCTTTGTGCTTGTTGAAACAAAGGGCAGGACAGGGACCTGGAGGTTTGCCCACGGACTGCAGCCTGATCTCTCGAGGCAAACCAGGGCACCAGCATCGCTGCCCAGCTCCCCTCTGCACAGCACAGCACACTTCACCTTCTCCTGAGCCCCCGCAGCCCCTCCTGCCACATACGTGCTGCTCTGCATCTCTCCCTGCTCCTGCTTCTGGCTCACCCCCCAAGGAACCACCTCCAACATGAGGCTGCCAGAGAGCGCAGGGATTCTCATGAGGCTGCCTTCCTCCTCACGAAAAACATGCTTTGTAGCACACCAGGAGGCCTGTGCAGAAGGGACGTGGTGGGGTCTGCAGACCGGACTGGTGGCTGAGCAATCACACGATGCAAAGGCACCACACACCTCAGTGGTGAGGAATCACTGGAATCCTCTGTCCCAGCTCTGCTGGCTTCACAGGCTGCTATCTCCACTTACAGCTGTGATACTGCTCAGTAAAACATGGAGCCTGCTGGTCCAACAGCTGTTCACAGCAGCCACAGACAGCCATCCAGAGCTGCCTCATTTTGACAGTGCTCCCATCATTTGAGCTTTTCTCTCTTTTTGCAGAGCTCTGATCTCTCCTTTCCTTAAGCATCTGACTGACCTAGATTTCGGTGGGTGGTGGGTGTATTTGCATCTCGGAGCAGCAGGTTACCAAGGAAAAGCAGAAGTGGGAGCTGGATGTGCACTTATCATTCCTGCCAGCCAAGTCTCTGAACTGAGGGCGAGTTTAGGGAGCTGCCTGGGTAACATAAGCTGGGTATCCCAGCACACGGATCCGTGGCTGTACTCCAGCTAATCCAGCATATGCCTTTTTATGCCACGGTTCTTAACATGTTATCCACTTTGCCAATGTGCAAAAAAATATCTCCTTTATCTTACATTGCAGGCAATTGGAATGCCCCTGCCTCAAGGATGAGGCCGCAGCACCCTGGGCTGCCCCAGCTGCAGCAGGGTTTCACAGGGCATCACAGCCCTCACCTCAGCCAAACAACCCAGAGCCTTTCAGCAAAACACATGGCAGAGCTGGAGGAGCTGCTCCTGTGCACCAAACAGCACCTGTTACCCTGGCCACGATGAGCCTGCACCTTTTCCCATCCGAGCAGGGCACCATCTTCCTGTTCACTGACATGGAGCTTCAAAGCCCAGTTGCTCACAGTGGGGCTGGAGAGGACCCAGCTTCTCTCAGCTGAAGCTCAGATTCAACCGCCAAGCGTTTAGATCCAAATCTTTCACCCTTAACTCTCACTTCTTTGCCTGCCTCGACTCCTCCCACTCAGCTCTGCCCATGCCATACACTCTGCTGCAGGCAAGGCTGATGAGCAGAGATCTGCTTCTGCAGCAGGGTGATATAATCTATCTCACATGGGCTTAAATGGATTATAAAGCGATGACAAGATCAGCTCTGCTATCAGATCAGAGGAAGGCAATCTCTCAGTGAAGGGTGTTCTCCGAAAGGATGCAGGAATACATCGTAAAAAGTGAGAATGTGGGAGCTCACAGGCAGCAGCAGCCTCTTCCCAGAGGGCTGGGGAGCCCAGAGGGGACAGGCGTGGGTGGCACTGCTCCAGGACACGGCTGGGGGTGCTGTCCCAGGCAGTGAGTGTGTGCAAGGGAGCCCACACGCTGTCCCCTCACATGGAGCGTGCTTTCTAATCAAGTTTACAGATGGTTAAACTGTCACAAGAGAGAGAGCTGAATAAAGAGCCAATTATAAAAATGGTTATCACTCCTAACGGACCAGCAGAGCCATGGATTTTGAGCCCCATGGGGACAATTAGAGCACTAGAACATGAATGCAAGCCACCACGGCTTCACCACTCAGTCCTGAATAGAAACTTGTGTTTGACTGCAGCCTATCTGCCAGACAACCACCAAGACAAAGAGAACCCACAATGATTTGTAATATTTTTCAGTGATGTTATAGTGACCCAAGCATATTACTTACTTCTACAGGAAAGTTCAAAAATGGAGTAATTCAGTAGTCTTTGCTTTCCAGCTAGCATTAGGTCTGTAATATCAAGTGCGAGCAGCAGAAGACAAATTTGTCCCAAAAGCTGTATGAAATATCTGTGCTTTCATTTACTGATTCTCATAAACCTCAAGTCCTCCACCTCCCACATGAACCCACTCCCAAGGGTTAGCTGGGATATACCATTTACAGAGACGTCATAGGGCTCAGCCTCTTCGTAATATCCCTCTGGGGATTCGATCTTGGAGACCGGAGGTTGTTTTGTTTCGAGAATCTGCAGAATAAACACATAAAAGAAACATGATTTAAGGTAAAAACAGATCCTTGAAAACAATGGGGCATCCTTTTTTCTTTTTTTTTAGCACTCAAGTGCATCCCAGTGGATGAGATCTTTTAATTGTGGTGCAGTTAGCTCAAATACGAATTGAAATTACTGTATAATTGCATCATAAATGTTACTTTCTTTCATGCTGCTGAAAGCCCTGGGAAGATCAACTCATAGCAGCAATTGCAACCCACTGGCCTTACCCTGAACTGAGATTTCTGCCTGCTGCACTGACCCCCCCCTAAGCTGCCCATCATAACTGGGGATGATCCTCTGTGCTATGGATTATTTTATCAGGGAACCAGAAGGGAGGACAATTGGTGCAACCCTGGCTTTACCCTGAAAGCATAACCTGAGCAGTCTCTGGTCCTGTCTCCAAGTCTCTGATAGAAACCAACAGCTAAAAATCTCTGCTTTAGGAACTATATTGGGAATCTTTAATTGTGCTCTGAACAAAAAAATGAAGGAAAGGGATAAACAACACCAACGGAAAATAAGCCTTTGAAAAGAGTCCAAATTCTGGAAAATCCCTATGGTGCCTGCCAAAACTCTCCCTAAACACAAGCAAGGGCTGGCAGGAAAAACATGCCTTGATCCTTTGGAAATACCAATACATGAAGGGAAAAAAAAGCTAAGTTAAGAAACAAACTTTTAACTTTTCAGGTGATTCACACAGATGTTGGACACAAGACAGCAGAGCAGCAGCATGCACAGATCAGTAGGATGAACAGAGCTTATGTTCTTCCCAAATACCTGGCATCCTATCTCCCACCCTGACCTGACAGTAGCATTCCCTTGCTCCCCAGTGAGGTGTCCCTGCTCCTCACTGAGGTCAAAACACCCCCAGCCATGTGACAACAGGATGCTCTGTCTTGCAGTGCTTCAGCTGACCCGACTGAGGCTGTGCAAACCCTGACAGGATGCTCAGGGTTAAAGCCCCACTCTCCCCAGGAGGAGGGGCACAAAAGCAGGTCTCTCTGCAGACACAGCAATGTTGAAGGTCACAAATGGTGCGTTGTGCCAGCCCACATGATTGCTCCCTGGGGAAGAGGGGCCAGCTGTGCATCAGCACTGCAGAGCAGCCTAAGGCAAGATCAGTCCATTTGCAGGTCATGCCAACGTCATCAAACGCAGGTGCAAGCTGCCCATCCTGTCCGGGATGTTTCCACCAGCAGCTGCTGGTGCCCAGAAGCAGAGAGGAAGTTTTGAAGGAAAAGATTTTCTGGCCAGCAGCTGCCCACAAAGGGAAGCTGCTAGGTCTGTGGGAGCGAGGAACCCTGACCACACCAAAGTCATGCGTCTGTGGGCGAGCTGCCTGTGGCTCTGCCAACCTCCCAAACTTCTCCAGTGTTAAAACTCCTTCTTACGTGGGTCTGCCAGATGCTGTGAGCAGACTGAACTTTCCTTCCAGAGCCACGAAGAACACTGCTGGAAAACACTTGCCCTCCAAACAGTTAAAAAAGGTTTAGGAACTTCTTGTCCTAATGTGTTACATTAAAGAAACAAAAACAAACCCAGTCACTCCAAGGCTTTACTTAATACCTTCCCTGGCTAGGAAAGGTGTCTATAATTGCCATCTGTGGTGGCCTCCTGCATGTAGCCAGCTCACTTTGTGCTGTGACCATAAACAAACTGCCTACACAAAGAAATGCTGTGGGTTTTTTTGACACCATCCCACAACTGTCAGGGAAGGGGCTGCTCTGTTTTGTTTCCTACAGACAATGAAAGCCAACAGGGACTAGGTGGGACTGCACCTTGGCTGCCCCAGAAGGTATTTGTTTTGTCTCCTCTTTCCCTAGGGGCATGGAGTGGTTTACTCTCTAACTTCAGTCAAAGGCTATATATTGTTATTTAACCACCCTGGCCCTTGCAGAACATTTGCCTGTTGCATTATGGCATAATGAGCATGCAAATATAACCACCTTGGGCGTTTGCATCCGTACCACAGGTCTTCCCTGTGGATGGCTGCAGGAAGAGGCAGAGCTGCCAGGGCTGCAGCAGGGGAGAGGTCACCAATGTCTGAGCCATGGCCTGCAGAACTTCTTGTTTAAACGTTGTTTTGGGACAAATCCAAAGGAATCAGTGGGGTCCAGGCGAGCCACCCCTGTTGGGTTGCCCAGTGACTGCTGGTGTCAGTGGGTGCCAGGCACAATCTGCTGTGCAGAGCTTTATCACCATATTTCTTCCATGCCTCAAAAGGCAAGTGTAGAGCAACACAACAGGGTGCCTGAGTGTCACCAAACCACAGAAAACTCCGCAGAGTTAAAATAGCTCTAACCTGAATTCCTCTCCTAACCTCCCAGTTTCTGTGTAAGTAGTTGTGATCCTCCCTCCACTGCCCAAGTGGCTGTGGCTCCTGCCTGCACTGGGAGCTGCAAATGCAGACAGGGAAGATCCATTCCCTCCTAACAGCATTTCCACTCATTAAAGCTCTCCCCAGCCCTGCTCCTTGAAGGACACTCAGGTATCTTTGCTGCCAAAGCTCACTGACACTCAGATGCTCAGAGTGAGGAGTACTTGACCGCTGCATCCAAGGGAGCTTAGCTCCAGTGGTAAGCAGGTGGAAGAAGATAATTCCCAGCACAGGTCTGGGAGAAGACAGGTGCCATTCTCAGCTAAACTCTAAGACTATTTTTCCTAATTCCCTCGTTTAACTTCCTGACTGCCCAGTCAGAAAACTGGGCTGCACCAAGCTCAAGAGAAATCCTTTGGGGACACCCAGCTGCTGCTGCCCCAGAGGTGCCTTCATTCCACCTCCTGCCCACTGTGAAATACACAGCTAAACAGAAATTCCTGCTCTGGCCACTGCTCCCAGGCACTCCAGCTCCAGCCATCTGCGTGGGCAGAGCCCTCTGGGGCTGGAGCAGCTCCCAGCAGGCAATCATGCTGCGTCCAAGGGTTTGTCAGCTGCATCCCATCCTACTCCTTGTTTTCCCAGCTCCTCCAGCTAACTCCAGCTGAGCCACACACATCCCTGGGCAAAAGTCCTGGGGCCTCACCCTGCATCCTCCTTCCAGGGAAAAGAACAGATCCTCCTTTGTGGTTGATGGATGAACCAGCCCATCCTCCTCCATGTCTCCTCCTCCTCCCCATGCATGCTCCCTGCCCTCCTTTCTCTTCACATCCTGAAATCCCAGCTAACAGCAATTCCCACATTGCATCAACTACTGAACAGCAACATCCAGGGTCTGGAGAATGACCTGTGTCTAGGACAGCTGGACTGGCTTGCTGGCACAGAGACAAAATCCCACTGAGAGCTGATGGTGTTTAATTGACTTACAGCTGCCCTACAGAAAAATCTACAGTGCCAGCAACTCCTCCTCACAGAGCCGTGGGCTGCACAGCCAGAACAACACCAGCACCCAACGCACAGACGACACCAGGTGCTCCAGCTGTCACCAAACCTCTGGTAATGGCCAAACTGAGAAAGGCTCTGCCAGCAAGGGAGGGCCTGGTACTGCCCAGGGACCACCTCACCACCCTGCAGCTGAAGGATTTCTGGCTTTTTAAAGATCATGTCAGCAGTCCAGGCAGTCCAGCTGATTTACAACTCAGGAGAGACTTCCAAAGCAACAGCTGAGAGTCATCGCCACCTCTGTTTCTTTGAAAACCTCATTTCTCCTTCCTTGAGCCTGGAGTGCCATGCAAAGGGTGTGGGTCTCCCTGGCAGGGAGCACAGCCCGGTTTGCACAGTGCTCCTGCACACTGACGGGGAGCTCCCACAGCTGCCTGCTCCACCTGTGCACAAGCTTTGGGAACCACAGGGGCTCCTGGGTGTCCAGCCACGCCAGGCCACCATCCAGCTGCAACACCTGCACCAACCACACAGTGACCCACAGTCTTTGTAAACAACAAACATACAGCTGGAAATCTCCAGTTCAATGTTTCGTTATTATTTTTTAAATTAAGCTCACCAGGACTCTTTGCCTCACTAACATACACAGGCAGAGGTCTTTCCACGCAGCCATGCTGCACAGGACACGACAAAAGTGAAGCCTCAAGGGGTTCAGAAGCCCAGGCTGAAGCAGTGAAAAGCAAAGGGTGTGAAAAACTTACCTTTGGAGGGGGGAGGTCTGGTAGGCTCTTCTGAGGAGGTGACAAATGCAGTCCTGAGTCTCCATTGGTCAGGGAGTTCTTCCGATCCACCACTGCAAGGCAGAAACAATTATATAGATACCATGTGGCATCTCCCATCAGAGCACTTGCTACCCTGGGTTGGGCTGGAGCAGCAAGATGCTATTTCACTGAGGACCAGAGTGACAATTACAGGCGGGGCTGCAGGGCCACCAGGTCATTTCAGGCCATAGCCAGGAATGTGGCACCAGGAGACCCAGCAGAAGAGCTGACCTCTGGTTTTAGGGTATGTTTTTCCTTCTGGAGGGAAAACTGTGAAGGCCAGACCCACTGCTGAGACTCTAAAGGGTCTTGAGAAGCAGCACAGGCAGACACTACACAGTGTCTGGAAACCCATGGCACTTCAGTCCTTGCTAGCTCTGATCCCTGCTGCTGCGAGCCGACAGGTCGGTGACCGTCCTCTCCTCTGCTACCTTTCCCAAAAAATGGACCTAACACCACCCTGCTCCCAGGGCAAACAGCAAAGGCGGCTGCCTAGCTGAGTGCACATTGGCTTATGAAAGCCAGCCATGATCAGCAGTGTAACCACTGCTCAAGGCAGGCTTGCTCTTGAAGCAGCCCAGGCCAAAGACGTGTACGGGCATATGGCAGCAGAACCGCTCCAGGCGATCTGTGTCTGCCCCTGCAAAGTCAGATTTTCCAAGCAGCTGAAAGCAGAGTGATTCAGTATCTGGAGGGTACATTGAAGGCTCAGAAAACTTGTGTTCAGTTCCCCTTCTACTACCACAGAACTCCTGGGTGGCCTCAGACAAATGCCCAAATCCCATGACCTCTGAGATAGTGCAATGATGGACATACCCCTTCCTTTTCCAGCTACACACGCCAGCACCACAAATCACAGACTATTTCTTTACTGGGGTGAGAGGGAAGGAGTATTTTTCCCTAGACAAGCATTAACACTTTGCAGGTGTTCCCTGATAAAGATGTCTCTCTAAAACCTGCAGTTTGAAGAGGATTTAGAAGAGGGAAGGAAGAAGAAAAACCATCCATAATCCTCCTGAAATTCACATCTGTATTAACTATTACTTATCTGTGCTCTCCATTCCTTGTAAAAGTGAATGTCACCTGGCATTTGGGCTAAGAGGATCACAGTGGCCACACCAGGAGCCCTTCAGATCAGTCCCACCTCCCAGACTCTTGCCCCTTTGTGCTGACTTCCAGAAGGAGATGGCATTTGGCTCACTGAAGAGCCCCGTGGACTTGCAGGATAGAGATTTGCTGTGTTTCTCAGGTAAATGAGATCCAGTAAATGATGGTGCCTTCATCACCCAGTGCAGGGAATTCAATTACTGTGCCACACAAAGGCATCTCAAAAGCAGTGTCTGTTCCACTTAAATCCTTACCGATGAAATTGCAAGTAGATACAAGGAGCAGGGAAATACATTATTGTGCAGAAATTGCATATTTTAAAGTTTAGAGGGGGGACGTTTGGAGCTGATGTACCATGACTTTGGAAAGCATTTCACCCTGTGCTGCTGGAGCATGCTTGAGCACAGCTGTTGTGGGGAAGAAACTTTGCAGAGCATGAGAGGTCCTGTCGGCCTCAGTCACTAAAGTGTGGTCCCCACACCCCATTACAGGCATGGAATTGCAGTAGATAAAAGGGATAGAGGGAGTTGCATAATCACTGCAAGGTCAATATCACACTAGTGGGCACTTGGGCTCCCTCCATCTGCTAAACCTGAACCTGCAGGTACCTCTCCATCCCGTTACAGAGGCAGGATCAGGGCTCTACACCCAGCTGCAGCTGTGGCTAAGATCGCACACGTGTCTCACTGACCTCAGCATTTCCAAATAACTCAGAAGTTTTACTTGGAATAGGGAAGTTGTTGAAAACAGAAAGAGCGAAGTGCCAGGTCCCGCAGGGAGTGACTGAGTGGGCAGGGTCATGGCCTTGATAGGGAAAAGTCTGAAATAAAAGAACCACCTCTAAAAATAAATTGTCTGAAATCTTCCCTGTGTTTGAGCGTGGTGGATCAGTGCAAGCTTTGCTTTAACCACACAAATGAGAACTTGTATGAAGAGATGTTTCTGTTGCTGGGAGCTACTGGGAGGCTGTGTGATCCTATTATAGGGCATTACAGCATCACCCAGAGGGCCCTGTCTGGAGGTCACACTGGAGCTGCACGTGTAATCTGGGAGGACATCCTGTCTTCAGAGGCATTTGAAGTTAGCCCAAGTTTGGCTGTAGGTAGTTTAAAGAACAAATCAAACCAAATAAACAAAAAACTCCACCACAAAGAAATAAAACCAAAACAAACAACTGTGGAAGTGGAGCAATCCCAGCTATTGCAGGACCAGCACATCAGCAGCAGGCTGCACTGATGAGTTCTTGTCTCATCCCTTTGGATTGGAAACTCTGGGGTAGGATCAGCCCCTGACTAGGTGTACTTTAAAGAAATGTGTGTCACTAATACTCTCACTCCATGCAATTATCAGGAACCTCTTTCACGGTGAACTTCAAAGAGGAAGAATGTTTTTAGACAATTATGTTCTTTGCCGTGTTACAAATTCAAAACTGGGGAAATCTAAATTGGAAATGAATATTTTATCTAGGTTTAATTTCTCGGCTTTTACTCTGCAGAACTCTCACATCCCTGGGAGATGAAGGTGCTGTGTCTGTGCAGATGGTGAGGGCTGAGGTCTGTGAACCCGCCTCGCAAGGCTGTGACAGCACAGACCCTCTGGGCCAGAGCAGAGCAACACAGCAAACAAGAAATACACTTTCAAGGTCTCAAAGACGCAAAAAGTGACTTGTTTTGTGGCCAAAGAAAGCATGAAGGCTTCCTTGAGTATTTCAGGCACTGGAGCTTCAAGCCTTAGAAGGCAACGTTTTTATCCCAAAATAAGGACCTCCAAAGTGCTACTTCCAGGAATAACCTCACAGTGTTGGCAAGGTCCACTATTTCCAAGGGAATGTTATGAAAATGGCCCTTCCACACCAGCAGCTGCTTCAGCCCTAAGAGCTGCCAGAGCAAGGCTCTAACCTTGTGTGCCTTCATCACCCTGTTAGACAAAATGAAACCATTAATCTTCAGCTCCCTACCTTTGTCTTGTTTCTCTTGGTCTCCCTGCTGTTTATGGACTGTCACTTTGTTCATATAAATATACTCCTCATCGCCACCTGCAAACAAAGGGAAAAGTGAACTCTTTACCCACACGCTGCTTTCACACTGCTAAGTTTTTCCACAAAGGCAGATGTAAAAAGTGTCTCTGCTGAGCACATTTGGGGAGAGCACATTGGTTGAGGCAATGGGCAGGAAAAACCCCAAGCAATAATAAAAAGCAGAAAAATTAAGTGCTTTATAGTCAGGAAATTCCATAAGTTAAAATTTCTACTTAAACATTAACTTGGCCAAACAGTACATCCTGTGTATCTTACAAAGTGGATTAAATAAACTTAAGGTTTAATAAGGAAAACAGAAAGGATCAGGAATCTTGGGAATCCTTTGCTTGTAAAGCTGGACACATAACTATAGTAATTTTACATAAACAATTAGAGGTCACTGCAAAAATAAACTCAGTTTCATTTTCTCCTTCTAATTTCCATGTCTCCTCTTCCCACCAGCCGCCAGGAAAATGTTGCTTCAAGACCCCGTAGCAATTCCCATGACAGCCCACCACCCCATCCTTGGTTTTCCTCATCTGTACCACTGGACTTGGTGTAGACTTTCAGAAGGTCAGAGAGGAAGCTCTTCTTCACCACGGCAGTGCTGCTCAAGTTCTCCTTGTCCAGTATCCTCAGAAAATCTTCAAGTTCTGTGAGCAGCTGCTCGAGAGCTACAACAGAAACAGAGACAACTGTTGGCAAAGCAGCTGGGTGGTGTGTCAAAAGAGGACATATGTTAATTCCACACTTTCCAAAATCCTTTGCTTTTTCTGCCTAGGAATAGTTCATATTTAATTTTCCAGCTTGAACTCTGCCTCTAGCTTTGGAAAGAAAGTGAGTCCCAAACCAAAAAATCTCCAGCTTCCCTTAGTCTGTTCACACATCAGTGAAATCCCACGTAAATATCTATTCTTCTTCCAATAGGACTTCTTGCTCAAGCCAAGAAAACCTGAAGAGATTTTGAGCATTAGGGCTGAGATTACATGAAAGCAGCTTGCAAGGTCTTGATACACACACCTTGAGTCCTGGCAAATATCATTCAAACCTCGTTTGGCTTGGGATCTACCAAAAGTCCTGCTTTTTGCTTCCTCTTTCTAAGACTCCTGCTTATTTGGGAGAGATGGAGCCCTGGCAATCTGGTCTGGTGGCAGGTGTCCTTGCTCATGGTAAGGAAGTTGGAACTAGACGATCTTTAAGATCCCCTCTAGCACAAACCACTCTACAATTTTATGTTTCATTCTACCATTATTTCTCTGTCTGTATTAATTGGAAAATGTTTATGTGTGTATTCCAAAACGAAAAGGAAAAAATCCCCACCTCCCTCATACATAAATCACAATTCAGTAACTTCTCAAGGCACCTTGCTCAGGCAGTGACTGCACAGACCACTTGTATCATGTGAGACTGAAGACACAAGGCTCAGCAGCATCTTCAGCACCTCAGGAAGCCCTGCTGTACCCAAGACATCCCTGCACACCCAAAGCAAGCAGCTCACACACGCCACTCCCCAGCACCAGAGCCAGGCTAATGGGTTTGTTTTCCTCCCGAGGAGGTGCTGCACAGCCCTGCCACCAACAAATCACTGCTCTGACAGGGCTCATGCTGAAGCAACAGATGCTTAATTGCTCGCTTTTGTTCACACCGAAGTTTATCGTGGGCTAATTAGCAGCAGGGGCAGGAGGAGGAAATAACAGAGTATTATGTGGAGAGAGGAAGCACCACACAAGAATGACAGTGTGTGGGAAAAACGTGCCAAACCCAGCTGGGACCGTTCCTCCCCTTTGGAGGCTCCCCTGCTGCCCCTCTCCATCTATCCCCGGTGCTAAGGATCTGCAGAGGACATGGGCAGTGAAGCTTGGGTTTGCCACCAGCAGCCTGCAAGCCAGGCAGTGACTCCTTAGCACTCCACCGGGAACTCGGGGATAACTTCAGTGGGGCAATGCTCCTTGCCCTTTACTTACAGCATTTCCACACTGAGTGATCCCATGGATCCTCTGTGAGTTGCAGTTCACACTCATGAACTAGGAAAGTGTTAATGTTTTGGTTTCATAATACAAAGCATCTGAGCATTTCTAGTTAAAGAGCTACCACATTTAAAGTCACAAAGAACGTTTGTTTAAGGGCAGGAGAAAGCCATCACCTTCTCACTCACCTATCTTTAGCCACCAGACAACCTTCCTGGGGTAGATACATGTTAGAAGACTGATAAATAAATTACACCGTAAAAGTTTGTATTGCTAGCCATTAACGAAAAAATTTGCTACTGCTCTCAAACTGAATTAATCTTCACCAGATTGATGGTAAAGCAGTCTAATGACTCCAGATCAATCAATAACAGCTCCAGAGGAACCAACCAACTTGTAGATATTTACACTTCATTCTATACCCTCTACACCAAATTAATTCTCTTCTGGTCTGACTTAGGACCAGGAGGGAATGGAAAACACCTGCATCATGCTGTGTTAACTCAAATGTCTTTACTAGCTGCTGTTTTGCCCAGAGAATTGCAAGAAGAAACAGCAGCTTTTTTTTCCATAAGCTGGGAGGAAACAGGTAGCATCTGCTGCTAATAATACTATAATAGTGCTAATAATACTATAATAGTGCTAATAATACTAATAATGCTAATGATACTATAGTAACACTAATAATAATAATAATGCTAACGATACTATAATAACACTAATAATAATAATAATGGATGCCAATAGGCAATGAATGGTGTCAAACCTACTCACAACTGGCTTCTCTGAAACTTCAGGGACCCTCTTTCTTCCAACTTTAAGGAAACCCCACTAGGGTAAATCACAGCCTTGCTGTACTCATCTGCTTCAGTGGCCTGCTTCAGAAAACTCAGCTTGAGGTCAGGTCCTGCTGGTCAGGCCAGCTGGACAGGACATTTGTGTGTCAGGGATGATACCAGAAGAAACAGCACCAAGGACACCTCACCTTAATCTGAAGCTTCAGGAGCAGGTCAGCTCTCAACAGCTGCCCATGTGGATGTCACAACAGTGGGTTTGCAGGGAAGTGGGTACAATTCCCATTCCCTCCTCCACCCCCAGGCTGCAGAAAATGACTTTATTCTTCTCCCAGGCATCTGCAGCTAGCACACACACACAGGGCTGAGCGCTTATGAATAGCACAGCCCATACAGTAGGTTACATTTTCCAGCCCACCAAAGCTGAACTCAGGCTTCCAGTGACTCAAAGCAGCTCATTTAGGATGTGATCCTGGGGCCACGGAGGTCAGTGGAAAGACTCTGTCAGACCTCAATGGATTCAGACTTCAGGGACTCAAGAGAGATTAATTTTGCTCTTCTTCTGCAAGAAGCAGTATAGAAACCATCTGCTTCTATGCAAGTATCTCTCTGATCTCAGCAGGACATTCCCAATCCAAACCTGATACCTGCAAAAATAAACTGCCACTGACCATTCATTCTCTCCTATCGGAGGGAGAACAAGCTAATACTTATCAGAGACTGATAAATGTGAGAAGTAAAACAAATTAATACGATGAGGGTCTATAAGATCCTCTGTGCAAGCCACTATCACAGCAGGTCCCAGCAGGTTAATAGGACTAAAAACAATTGAGAGCCCTTGTACATTAAACCGTCTCAGGATTTTGAGTGCTGGAAGTCACTGCTTGATCTCAGCTAAAGATCTATCATGCTGTGCTGGTGATGTATGAAACATGCTCATGGTAAAACCAGGTTGGTGGCTTTTCAAAGCAGCCTGAAACAAATGATTCTCCCTCCAAGCGGCATTGTTTTGTTCTCCTTATCTTAGCAGTTTAGAAATGAGAGCACATGAAAAGATAATTCCTGCTCTGCAGGGCAATAGTTACAGATACAAGGAATATATTTGCAAAATCATATGGCTGTGAGCAGCAGGATGAGAGATCAGAAGTAGACAGAAACCCACGTCGCAAGGCAGAGAAATTCTCAGATGCTTTTTTGAAACCTTTTTCCACTGCTACATTGCTCTTCTCAACTCTCACATCACTTCTTTGTGACTCGAGTAATATTTCTGGCACCACCTCAAATAAAGACCTTCATAGATCTTACCAAAATTCAGCCTCCTTCACAGAAAACAGGGGATTACCACTAAGGTTAAGAGTGTCAGAAAAATTAAGAGGCTTGGCCAAGGTCGCTGTGAATAACCTGCACTGAATCCACTCCTCTTAAGCACCAGGATATGACCTGCTCCAGTTCCCTACAAAGCATGGCCACAGATCTGGGGTACCATCAGAAATCACAGCACAGCTCATGTCCTGTTCTTCTCCAGTCCAACAAACATCAGTAAATGGGTAAAACCCATTGGAATTTCACAACACATGATGGAGAGAGGTGTAGGAGCATCACAGTCAATGGGAAACTTGAGTGATTTGCATCTGCAGTGAGTGGATGATCATCACTGAAAGGATGGTACTTTGAAATGTATAGAAATATCACATCTTTACTGATGTAATAAGGACTTTCAGGGTGAGGGTTGCAGTCAGAATTACCAGCTCCTTCTTCTTGCATGCACTTAATTGGATGATGAGATATGTTCTCCCTTCTTTTAGTCCAAGACAATGCAACCCTTTTTACAGAAACTCCTGGGCTACTCCTGACCACCACAGGCTCTCTCAATTTGAAGGCTACAACTCTGGTCGCTGCAATAGGCAAAGAGATGCTTTAAACATGACTGATCTGTTCCAACAGCAATTCAGTGGCAGCAGGACAGCACTGAAAAGGGCTTCTTTTGGCAGGAGTCTGTGCCTTTCTTTGCAGACTGAAAGTCTCTTGCATTGCAGCAGTGTCTATCCTAGCTCATGTGAAGCTAGAGCCAAAAATGAAACCGCTTGCAAAGCCCTCATTGAGGAAGCACATTCCTTGCAAAAGAGCTGCCAATTTTGCCTGACACCAAGGTCACTGAAAGGTAAATGACCATTAAACTAGATTATAAAAGCCATTCCTACCAATAACCACTGATCTCTGTCATTGTGCTACAATAACAACCTACATCTACATCTAATTACTTCATGTCTTGGCCTTATGAGGAAATGGAAAGACAGGCTCTGAATGAACTTTCATTCAAGTGTTTCAGTAACCACTGGGCAGGATTGTATTAGACCATTTAATCTAAATTCAATTACTTATTTTATCAAGGTAGAGGGGCCCCAGCCACCGGACAAAGAATTGTAATGAGATATACACTAAAAAACCAACTCTTTCCTCTGCTGAGATGAGAGGTGAAAGATAAGGAGTATCATTTGCTAACAGGAAACTAAGACCTTGGGAGATTAAGCGATTTGTCCAAGGATACGGGCATATTTTTCAGAAGATCAGGAATATAAACTAGCTTTCCTGCATCTCAGCCTGCAGATTTTGTTTCCAAACCCTATCCATGGATCCCAAAGTGCTGGGAGATATTCCACTCTCCTGCCCAAAGCAGAGTCTGGGTTTGGTACTTTTGGCTTCACCCTTCCTTCCTAGAAGGAGCTGGGCTAAGCTTCTGACAAACAACTCCATTCAGGCACCAAGTAAATACCTGCGCAGTCTGTGCCATGCCAAGCTTTTTGCTTCAAAAACCTTGGAAACTCCAGAGATAGTAAAACGGGTAACAGCATTGCGAATCATGAAGGCTGCTCCAGCCCCCAGGAGCAGAGGGGTTCCTGAAGAGTATCTTGAGGTCCCTGCTCATGCCCAGCCTCCCCAGACTGCCTCCACCATGCAGTACATCCCACGGCAGCCTTTCAGCCCCTACTTCCCACTGACCAGCCCTGGCTGGCAGCACCGGGATCCCCCAGGGGCTGCTTTGGCAGAAAGCAGTTCCTTTCTAGCCCTGCTTTCTTTATTTCCTTCGCTGCATAAAATGAATAGGGCAGCTGACGAGCGTGCAGAGAGGACAGGCAGGCACAGAGGCAGCATTCAGGCTGCTGAATAGCAAGTGCTGTCAGAAGAGCAGGAGGACCCAGCCCAGGCCTCCTTGGCTAATTTGGAGTCTTACAGTAACAGTTGGGCTTTGCAAGAGGGAAAAGTCACCCACGGTTACAGCTAGAGAAGGCCATTCTCCCCAGCTGTGAGGAAAGGCAGATGTGTGGATGGTGACAGCTGTAACAGCTGGATGACCCCTACACCGGGCCACCTTCCAAAACAGCAAAGCAGATCCTGCCTCAGACAAACCAACCCTCCTCACCCTGCCGGCTGCAGGGTCGTGGAGAGGAGCAGTGAAGAAAAGGGAACAGCAATGCTTTGGCCCCTCTGCAGCAGATGCAGTGCCTCTGTCCTGCTCTGGATTCCTCTGGCTTCAGCACACACAGGCAATTCGTGCAGGGAAGGACAGGTGGTAGATGGCTCATCCTAATACACTGAGAAGAAGCTACATCTCTGTTGAATCCCAGAAAGCTGCTCCTCTGAAAAGCATTCCCATCACACTGAAACCCTACCAGCATTCACCCAGAGTGATGAGCAGAATAAAGAAGGTGAGTGCAGACTAAGGCACTCAGACTGAGGTGAGACCAGGTTTACCACCTTGGTTTTGACCATCAGAAACAATGACTGACTTCCCAGATTTGTGCCTGCAGTCACTGGCCAGCCTTCCATCTTCTTGCTTTTCATGGGAAGAGAATAAAAAGCCCAGCCCACTGTTGTCCAGTTGAAAAGTTTTTTTTACCCACAGAAAAATAATTATGAATATATAAATATTTGTAGAAAAAAGAAATCTCCTCACAGCAAAATGAGAAGTGCTGTGTTTATCGAAGGAAAACCCACAAAACCCCTCCTAAGCTTCTGGTAAACAATGAACTTTCTCATTGGAGAATCACTGCTAGATTAAACAAAACAAAAGGCGAAATTCATAATCCTGAGACAAGCTAAAATCCCTCAAAATAAGAAAACTGTAAAACTGGAGAACTCCTATCAGAGTTTTCCTTATAAGCCAGACAAGTGTCAGACAGTTATGACCACTGTCACAAAGCTGTCTGATTTTTAGACACAATGAGTGCTCACAGGGAAGAAAGACAGAAAAAAACCCACCCAGACTGTTCTATCAATGTACCTAAAATCCAGTACCGCTTGGATTCACACTCTCCTTGGGAGCACTAGGCTGGTCTTTGTTGCGAAGTATGATTCATGGAAGGACAGAGGCAAACAATGTGTTTGGCTGGCTGTGGGCTGTGAACTGTACAGATGAACCCAAGCAGCTCTGCGTGGGCTGCTCTGGAAGTTCGAACAAGACTCGTATTGAGAAGTGGCAGCTCTAACCCAGGAACTCTGAACTTTAACAAAACGGCAGCAGAAAATGCACACAAAGCTTTTTTCAGTTAGCTGAGCAAACAACAGACTCCTCTTCCCTCCACTGGAAGGTGGGAAACAGCATCCAAGAAAAATTAAGGAAAAAAAAAAAGGAAGAGAGAAGAGAAGCAAAACATGAAAATTACCATGTCACAAGGAGATTTCACTGAGCACTCTTGCATTTTAGTGCCATATTGCTCTATTATATCACAGAAAAGTCTGGGTTGGAAGAGACCTTAAAGATCATCTGGTATGCAATGGAGGCTGTATGAATGACACTTCACGGGCAACATAGTGATGTCTTTCTTTGCAAAGGGTCTCAGCCTTTCCATGACAGAGCAACTGGTGAGTCACTGGAGGTCCCTCACTGCCAAATAGATTAGTTGGATGACATCCGAGAGATGCTGGCACCTCTTTCCTTTGGAGCAGGCCATATGAGCAGACTGCCCCTCAAACTCACAAGATCCTCAAAGCTGTACTGGGCTACAAACTGCAGGCCTGTGCTCAGGTGCTCAGTGATGCTCATAGCCTCAGCAGATGGGAACATACCACAGAGTGCCATGGAAAACCGTGCCGGGACCTGGGGTGCATCAGAGAAAAGTGCCACATCCCCACTGTGCAGGGAACCAGGTCACATACAAGTTGTGTAACACAGTAGCTCCTGCTGGGGCAGAACCCAGCTAGGAAAACAACAGGGAAAACAACTAAAAAAACATCAGTGCAGTAGTCAAGACGGTAAGTAATGATCAATCCAAATTAAGATGTCAACTAAAAAAACTCAGATCGAGTCAGGCAGGGCAGGACATTAAAGACGACACTGTTTTTAAGGTAAATATCCCCAAGATCAGGGCTTGGTGGGCTCCTTTCCCAGTGGGGAGGAAAACAATACCAACAATTTTTACAAAGCAGAAATCACATTTACTGCCAAGCCCCAGAGCTCAATGAAGACAGAGACACCATTTCCTGTGAAGCTGCCACCACTGATTCCCTTCTGTCTCCACAGTCTTTTCTGCTGCTTTTTACCCTTACTCCTTCAGTTTCCAGCTAACATTGGTGGTTGATTGGTTGGGGTTTCTTCTGCCTTGTGAAGTGTTACTCTCCTCTCCATCACTCTGTGAGGCTGACTTCACTGGAGGGGTTGGTGACCATCTGACCTGCAACTTTAAAGACACTTTGCTGCCTCATGTAACGCACAGCTGTACCCAGGAAGGGGCTACCAAGAGGTGGCTGATCTAATGGAACAGCTGCCTTCAAGAAAAAGAAACACGCAAAGCACTCAACCAAATGCCACAAACGCATGGGGCTCTACTGCTGGAACCGAGTGCAGGAAGGCATGCCACAGCTGCCTGCTCAGCACAGCCTTGCTCTCCTCTGCCCTAATGCAGTCTTTGCTCCCTGAATGGGGCAATGTGCTCCCTGCCCCTCAGCTTAGGGCTTTGCCAAGGATCCTGGAGCACGGTTTTAGTCAAAATGCTGTGGCAGATTTTGTCTCATCCCTGCTCATCGCATCCAGAGGAAAGCACATTTCCATCTCTGCCCACATTACAGAGCAGCAGCAGAATAGAGGCACACAACAGTCCCTAATGCCTGCTGAGCCCACAGCCATGGGACCCCGTCTTCCCCGTGGAAAAAGGAAGCCTGGGATACCTCGTTCCCAAAACTGCGAGTGAGAAAATGCAAGGTCCTGGAGAGATTAACTATCACAATGATGGTGAACGACAGTCCTGGAACAACAGCCGCAGTTTGTGCCACTTCAACACAAATAAAGGAGGTTAACTGCCAAATTATTTTGAGATGGATTTCTCTCGCAGGCAAGACACAAATTAAAGGAAGCTGCCAGATACACATAGGGTTGTGTTGGTTTTTTGAGAGAGGATAAGCACACACATACACATGCACACGCCCTCCTAAGGCCTCATATCAAAGCATTTTCCCACCATTCTCTGTTGATTTAATGGCATCATTTCTCCAATGAACAATAGCAGCATAGCAGAAGGGGAAAGCAATTATGTTTGAGAAAGCAAAAGCAAGAGCTCTGGGGTCAGAGAGAAAGACAGACACACAGCCCTGGAGTCCCCAGTCCTTCCTTGCTGTTTCCTCTGCAGAAAGGGCTTTTCGAGCCACGCCGCCCACAAGAGCGAGGGCTGGGACCGTGTGCCTACAGCTGAAAAGCCGAATGACCACACCAGGCTATTGCACTAGTGCAGGGGCAGAACAGGTTTTTTAAGTATCCTGAGTGTATCAGGGTAGGCTGGCAGAGCCTACAGCAACATCATTATTTGTTGCGGTGGTCCAGCTTACTCTCGCCACAATTACTGATTGCTAGATTTCTTTCTTAATAATCTTGCTCAATCCCTTGTCCAGACACTGCATGCAGTCCTCATCCATCCTCCTCGAGGTAATCTGGAAGCCTATAAACACCAGGAGGGAGGATCACGCAGCTGAGGCACTGAGCAGTGTTGATGAAGCAATGTGCAAACCAGAGATTTTTTCCTCTGGAAATCCAGTGTATAATCATCAGCAGAGAAAAGTGCTAAAATCCCCAATACCAATGCTTCTCCCAGGAAAAAATCTGTGCTCCCTGCCCGCCCTCCCCCCCCCAAAAAATTCCCCCATCTACAGACATCACTAAGGACCAAAGTTCACACTCCTTCCTAACAAGATTCAAAGCAAATCAGTGTTCACTACACTTCAGTTTAGGGTAGAAAGATAAGCTTTAGGAATACTACAAAGAGGTCAAGTTACAAACCCTCTCCTGCCATGAGTCACCGCTGCTCAGTGAGTACCTCCCAAAAGGCATCCAACATCTGCCACCAAAGGAGGCCACAGCTCCCACCCACCACTCTCCCACATGTGAGGGGAAGGCACAGCTGCCAGGTGACTTGAGGACATCCCTCACTCTTATATTCAAGAGATGCCACCTTTATTCCTCTCCCACACCTCCAAAATGAAATTTCACTCAAGTCAGGGTGGCAGAGCAGCCTCCCAGGAGCAGGCAGCTCCCCTATTTGCTATGGATTACCCAGGCAGATGGGCACCACATGAGCTGTTTCAAGACACATGTGCCCTGTGAGGAAACACCACTCTTGTCCTGATGCTGCAGTGAAGCCCAGAGGAAGAGAGGCTCTGCCCTGTGTCACACCCCAAACATCACTTTCATCACTCAACAGGTTTTCAAATGGGATTCAAGTCTTTGGTGCCATTTGTCATCTGTGTTATTAATTCATGCTGCCAAGAAACTCCCAAATACATTTTCTTCATGGAGCTTCTTTGTCCAACACTCATAAAATCAAGTATTGGTGGCCTTGGGAAAAACAAGTGTCACTCATGGGGAGGATGCTCAGAAGAGAACCGCTCCCAGGCCACCCAATTTATGCAATGGCTGCACACACATCAATCTTCCAACAGAGGTCCATCCACGTGACAGAAACGTGTCCTACTAAAACACAGGTGGCATTACTTGCAGACTACTGGAGCTGCACACCACAAGTGGCAGGAGGAGACACACGAGCTCCCATTTGTCTCCCTACAGATCCAGGCCCCACATGGTGTGCTCTGACTCACGGAGCACGGATCAGAGAAGCCATGGACATTTACCTACTGAGATACAATACTCCTGCAGTGACCAAATGGATGGCTCCTGGTTTGACTCATGGTGACAGACCTGTCCCACTGCCCATGGATGCTTTACTGCATGGGGGAGCCTCTTATATGGTAAGGTAGAGGTAAGCACCCAAAATCCTGCCAAGACTGAGAAATAAACCTTGATTTACCACCTGCACCCTGATCTTGAGCTCATCTCCGAGCAGCAGCAAGTCAGGCTCACAGAGATGCCCTGGGGGAAGAGGAGGCTCAGGACAAGACAACTCCATGGCACCTCTGCCACCCTCCCCAGCAGGAGCCCCGGGGGGCTGATGCAGTGGAAAACCAGGACAAAGACCTGCATTTCTGGTTTTTTTCCACGTGAATTGGAAAACATCTCCCTTTATATCCTGATTGTGAGGCATGGCAAATGAAAGACAGCTCTTAAACCAGCAAAACAACCATTTACCAGATAAAAAAGATTTTCTTACTTTGTCTGTCTTGCACTTTGTTTACATGAATGAGAGCCAGTTATCCAGACTGGGAACAATACTCTGAATTAAACCTCTGAAACCCATTACATAAATATGCCAAAGGTATTACTAATCCTATCACAGATTTAAAAGTTAGATCATTATTTTCATTTACGATCTCAGCAGAAAATTTGTGACAAGAAACTGCTGATGAATGAGCTCAAGCCTTTCCAGCAAATTCAACTTCCTTGGAGCTTTTCTAAGTGCACTTTTGACTCTTTCATCTCCCTCTTAATACACTTTGGAGGCATCCCTGTAGCTTGGCTATAACCTACCCAGCCTGGCATTTCTCTTTCCTCAGCATTACACGCTAATAGACACTTATGTCATCCTTGGTACCCAAGGATCCTTTGTGGAGCAGTGGTTTGGGATCAGCAGCTCATGCCTGGCTCCCTGCGGTTGGGGCAGGCCACACCACCCTCACTCCAAACCACACTGCTGTGTTTTCCATCCAGAAGATGAATGGAATATAGCTCACCATTGGCACTAGTGAATTAATAACCTTTAATGAGAGTAATAACTTGAAGGAACTCTCTGGTTACTCAGTGCTAAGTGCAGCCTGGCTAGTCCACCACTCTGCCCGCAGCGCTGGAAGCAATTCAGTCAGGACACGAGGAGCATCTTGCGTGCAGGAACTGCCCTCGAGATAGTTTTCTAGTACTCATAGGCATAAAGAGATGCATATCCTCACCAGTGCCAGCTGGTCAGGCACAGCCAGCCCAGCGGCCCTCCTGCTTTGCAGAGAAAACTGCTGGCCATTCAACTTAAGGGCCCAGAGAAAAAGAGGAGGCAGAGACGTTGCTTTGCCTACCTGTTTAGGGAGCAGTACATCTTGGACGTGGCTTAAGAGAGATCACAGGCTGCCACTGCAAACCTCTACTCAGCCTTTTGACTTCCCTTCCACCAATTCTGAGCTTAAGCCTCAGCCTCAAAGGCAAAGCCACAGAGCCTTTCAGTCTTCTCGGGTTAAGAAGAACACAAGGATTGCTTCTGTTGTGGTTTGCTGTAATTTCATTTGCTTTATTGCTATCTGTTTTCCCAGCCTTTCTAAGAAAGAAAAAGGCAGGTGAAGGAAAGAAAAATGACTAGAAAAACACTCCTCATTTCTAGGACTAGGCATATTTTGTTGCAGAAGACAGTGAAAACAATAAAAACCATGGGCGTTTATAAGATAAAGTAACTCATTTGTTTCAGGAAAAGAGACAAAAAAATAGAGTGGCCAGGAGGAGGCTAGATCCCTGGGGCAGTTGTCCTCTCATCCTTACTTCCAAGGTGGTGGACCCCTAACTGAAGCGATTTGAATTCATCTTCTCTGGTGGCTACTTCATCTACTTATGCTGCTACAGAGGGTAAGAAGCATGAGCCCTCCCACCCAGAGAGTCCCACCTCAAAAAACAATTAGGATGTAACTACCATGTCTCTTTCGGTTCCACTGAAAAGCTTCTACATGTTGTGGGGCCTTGTCCTTCATCACTTACCTTTGGTTACAAAGAAAAACAGACCATCTTTTGTTTGTCCCAAAAAAGGTTTCTTTCAGGCAGTCACCCCAGAACAGTGATCTCTCTCACACTGACACCAGGAGCAGTTTGCTGCCTCCCCACACTCACCTGTGAGAAAAACTACCCAAAGGGGAAAAGTGCGTGGCCTGGCAGCCAGGTGGAAAGGGCAGGGAGCAGTGATTAGCTCCATCTCAGCCTTCAGCAGGGACATCTGTCACAGCCACCTGGGTAAGCTGCTAAGCAGGTCATACACTGCACAAACTGCAGACAAAAAACACAGGCACAAGAGCTGCTAAGCTCTCAAGGGCTGTTCAAGCCATCAAACTCCTTCATCATGGCATTCAAGAAATGTACACTCTAAATTTCCATTTTGAGCAACAGCTGTCTGAAAGTTCCATGTAGGACATGCCAACTTATGCTTCTACAAATTTCCCCTCCTGAGGGGCAAGAAAAGTGCAGGAAACCGTTTCAGAGACATAGAAAGCAAACTGGACCTACAGGACCCTCTCAGCAACAAAATAATACATTTCGCTTTCCCTCCCCATGGTTATCCATCCTTACCCGGAGCTCTTTGGAGGCAGTGCTCCAGCACATTTCACCTACATCCCTTGTGTGCCTGTCTCAGAGCAGCACATCCAAGGGGCATTTGAGGCTGGGTGTCAGGTGTTGGTATAAAGCAGGAGAAGTTAAATCCCTGGTGCAGGCCAGGAGCCCTCAGCAAGGACCATCCCTAGCTAGGTGCAGGCAGATGTAATGAGGGATAAAGGGAGTGGAAGGAAAGATCAGGCAAGCAAAATACCTGTGACAGCTATATCCCTCAATGCCACATCACCCACCTTGCCCTGGGCTGGCTGGCGTGCTCACACAACGCGGCACCACTCAGAGACCATGCTCAGGTGCTGGAAACAGCACCTCAGGGCAGCACAGCGCTCATGAGCTCTGCCTCTGCTGCTCCAAGGATGAAACTGCACACTCGGCTTGGGCAATGCTTGGTAAGTTTGTCCTGCAAAAGGCTACTGGGCAGTTAAATATTCCAGAGATTTTGCGAAAGTGCACTTTCTTCATTTGCTCTTCATCACACGCAGCCTCTTAGGTCAAAGCACATGACTCCAGCGATGGGGCTGATAACCTAAGCCTTGGCAAGGACACACACCCAGCACTCACTGATGTTCAGACTCTGGTTTCACCAAAATGTATTTTTTCCTTAACACACCTCACTGCAGCCAGACCTCTGCTTGCCACCTCGGCCATCACACTTTGCAGATTTTCTGCCCTATTTGAGGTGCCTGCAGGAACTTGCTCTCCTGGCTGACACAAGGCACACTACCTTTCTCGCATGAGTCAGCAGGCAGCAGCAGGAAAGCCGTTCTTTGTACTTGAAAAAGAATTAAGTGATTTTGAAGCAGTGGAATGTTTTGGACTAGTTAGCTGACCGACAGCATGAGCGCTTCAGAAGAGGCTGCATTATGAGAAGCAAACTTCAAAAGGAGAAGTGACAAGGCCAGAGTGTTTGTGGTGCCTGAGGAAGTAATTAGAATTTAAAAGGGACACAGATTGGACAAGTACACTAGGCTAAGAAAGATGAACTGCTGCCAAAGAAGTTTCTTTAGCTTTCCCAGCTCTCTCTAGCCCACATTAGAAATGCAGTTTCATGAGTATGTCTGTCTCAAAACACTTTTACAGAAAACCCTTGCAGTTGTTGAAAACATGAGAAAGATGCCACCATCAAAAGCTAGATGCCTCCTGCTCCCATTTCTCTTTTCAGCTTATTAATAGCTGTCTTGCTTTCATCATTCCCAAAGAGGAGAGTGTTTCTGCAAACCCCTCAGAGATAAGACATTTCTTAGGCAAGGGGTTTTGTATACAGCACAGTTTATCTTCCTTCATCGCAGGGTCGGATTTTTTTTTTTTGAAGCAGAGGCTTCAAAGGCTTGCAGGGTTGGGGAGCACTGATGTCTGCTCTGCTGGTGAGTGACCTGCCAGGTCAAGAACACTGCTCCAACGGGAGAGGTGTGATGTCAGTCAGAGATGAAACCGCACGCAAAACTCAGTGGTTTCCAGTCACCAAGGATCATTGTTAAAGTTCTGCTGCTTTGAGATCTCTGCTATGGAGGCTTTGAACCGGTGATTCAAACAAATGTGAGGCTGCAACAGCAAAACCACAGCAGAAATGCCTGTTCTGGTTTTCCCCAGCAAGATGAAGCAGCTCACAACAAACTCAGCATTTAGCCCCTTCCACCATGAGGTCTCAACACTTCTGGGAAAACAAAGGCCAAAGTTAGAGGTCTGCAATAAAATCCAAGGGCAGAGGAAGTGCAGCTTTGGAGTGAAGCCAAAGTTGGTGTTCAACCAGGGCCATTTCTTCCCAATATCTGTTCTCTACCTGAAGACATTCATGCCCATTTTCTTGAACTTTTTCCCTATAGTAGAGACTCAACAGTTCATATTCAGACAGTGACAGAGACAACTAAAATGAGTCAACAGCTCTCCAAAGCCAGACAGAGCTCTGTTGTCTCTCCAGGTGCAGGTGAGACATGGTGAGTCAGTTTGGAGGAATGAGCTCCAGCAGCAGCACCTGGCACAGCCGGTCCCTCCCGACCGCCCCGTTCCCAGCTCGGTGGGCCACTGCAGTTAAGGCTCTCCAATTGCTCATCTGTCAAGGAGGCAAGAAAAAAAAGATTGCTGGGAGTCTGGCAAGCTTAAACAGACTTCCAGTAATACTCTGAGGAAGCTCACAGGATGTCATAACACGAAGGATTTACTGAAAATTTTCTCGGCCTTCAAATGTTCTTTATGTACTCAGTTCAAGCTGTGTCAGATTCCATCTGCCTCAGGCTTGTGGGTGCAACCATAATCTCCAAGGAGCAAGTTTTCACCCTATGATGTCACTTATGCCCACAGGTCTCATGGGGACTTTCCCAAGCTCCTGACTCAATTTTGAGGGAAAAAGAACAATCTTTGTACCGATGCAGCTACTCCTCACAAGAAGGTCTACAAAGGGTGCCACATTTTGGGACACAGTGGCAGACTGGCAAAGCTTCTTGCTATGGAAGTGAACACACCACTTCAAAATTTGCTCCAGGAGGTATCAGTGGTACCATGAGCCTGGCCCATACAGAGGCAGCCACGTGGGTGTTTGAGCCATGAACCAAACGCAATCGGACATGCAGCTCCCCCTGCTCACCTCTGTAGACAGTGCCAGGATTTGGGTGTCAGCTCAGTAGGCTGAGCTGGTCTTCCTGGACTCTTGGACTTGCACTGGAAGTTGGAAGGTTGTGTTTAGAATCTGAAACGAACACTCCTTTGAGAACACAGAAATGGCTGGAGGATACACAAGTATCGCTGTCCTGCTGTGCAACCACCACAGATACCTACTGCAGCTGTACCTTCATCTCATACAGATCTATGCAGCCTCACTAAGCCTATCAGAGCTTGAATTTAAGCCCAGAGAAGGACATTCTTTTATATGGAAACGACAGGTTTATGCAGGCACAAATGGATACTGCAGAAACTTCCCAGTTCACATGAGATGCAGACTTCCAGCTCTGGGGATTCCAAAACACCAGCGAAAAACCAAGATGAAAGCGAAACAAATGCAAGCTGTACTTTATTGAAACAGGAAACCGCAAACTGCTCCATGTTCAATGGGAAGCCCAAACTTCGGGATTTTGTTTGTTTTGAACAATAAACCCCACAACGCTAGCAGAGCCCTCCTCAAGGGTGGGAGGGACTGAGGACCAAAACCAAGCTCACATTGTGCAGCATGACAGGCAACTCCTCTGTGCACTTAACACCAGCCCCTCTGGAGCTGCTCTCTCCCATTTTCTCCCATTTAAGTCATTCCCTCTACACACATGTATACCTGCTGCTAGTGTTCCTTGGGGTAAGAGTCCCTGCAAAACACAGGCAGTGACCTCTGAGGCTCAGGCCTTGGGACCTGGGTTTCCTGGGCACTACCATGACCACAAAGGCTGTTTTTGATCAGAAATACCAGCCAGGACCCAAGGAACTTTCATTAAAATTACTTCTGTGCAGCTTCACTAAGAAAAAAAATAAAAAAACCCCATCACTGTCCTGATGGGTCAGGATGCAGAAAAACCTTCTACTTACTGCGTCAGAGAATACCAGGATCAGACTTCTCCATGCCAGTGGAGTTCCCCTGGGTGAGATTCATCAGGGCAGCTCCAGAGACTCCATCCCAGAGGGATGCTACAAAGCCCTTACAGCTCCTGTTAACTGCACTAGCAGACTGAGTTTATGGCCCTTTTGCATCAGCCCAAAAAGCCCAAAGCAGCTGGGAATTACCAGGGATAGCCACAAGACTGAAATCCAATGTTGAAAAACAAACAACACCCAAACCAAGAATCACAAGGCAACCTTGAACTTCTGTTTGGAAATATTTAGGCAGGATGTCTTGCTGAGCTGACACATCTGGTTTCCAGAAGGACTTCAGCTGGGAGCTGTGCTGGACTAAAACTTTTCAGGATGCCAAGAGAAGTGGGAAATGAGGAACCTGGGACAGTCTTTCAGCAAGTCAAAGACTTGCAGGTGGAGTTAAAGAGCCCCAAGGGGACAATTCCCACGGCTATCCCTGCTCAGCAGGGACTCGAACATAACTTGAAGCAAAGTCCTCTAGTCCCTGCATGCACCAAGTACAGTGGATGGGTGATGCAAAGGCTGTGTTCAATTCATCTATTTCCCCTAACCTATCACTAAGAAGCCCATCTTTTGGCAACTTGGAAGAGCAGACCTGTACAAAGCACTGGTGTGACTGACTTGATGGCCATGGTCCAACTAAAGACATCAAGCACATGGTTACCTCTATCCCTTCACAGCACATCCTTGAATTCACTCTGAAGCAAGTCTGTGGTGGGTTCTGAGCCCATGCTCGGGCTGGGGGAGGATGTCTCAGCAGCAGAGCAGGCAGGAGCATGCATGTGCTTAGTCAGTTTAAAACCTCCCAAAGCATCCAACCCAGCCACAGAGAGAAGAGGAGAGGAGTTTGTGAGATGTACACAGTGTTCATTCCTAACATATTTCACCTCCCAGCACAGGCAGGAAGCAGGACCCAAATTTTCAATAGGACAAAAACATCTTTTCTTTCCCTTGCTATACAAGGTGTGGCTTAGGAGCACCAGCCAGGTGAAAAAACCAACTGGTACTTGCACCAACACAGCCCACCCTGCACACTTCCCATTCAAACAGGCATCCCTTCGGCAAAAAGGGGAGAGGTGGGTCTCTTGCTTTGTATTTTGTCTCCTGCTTACCTAATAAAAAGCTCATAAATCACAGCTGGTTTCCAGGTCTTCGTTACTGTCCAAGCAGCACTAACAAAGGCAAGAAGGCAAACTCAGCACGTACCCAGGGGACCTGGAAACACCCAGCCATTCCCAAAATAGGAGCAGCTTGGCGACTCACGGCTGGAGCACGGCCGGCCCCCGCTCCCAGCACTCTGCTCTCCCAGGCAGCGCTGCAAGCAGTGGGTCAGGAGGTGCATTCCTCCGACAAAAATACTATGAGAAAAAACAACCCAGAGGCAGCACTAGTCCCCTGCAGAAGCCACTGGAGCTGCACTGGCCCCGTTCATCTCCGGGATGGTATCAGGACTCAGGGACCCCTGGGAACAGGGCTGCTTCTCACAACATGCCTGCAGAGTGCCTGGCACTGCCCGCAGCCCTTACGGGATGATGCTGCAACGCCAAGAAATTGTGCATTAAAACAAAACAAAACAAAAAAACACACCAAAAAAAAGGCCTGAATCAGCATGAACCCCAACAGCAATCAGCTCATTGCCATAGGAACAGGTTTAGTGTTATGGCAGCCAAATGATTGGGTCCTGTAGACTGGTGTCCTTCTGGTAACCTTGGGAAAATCATCGGCTTTTAATTACAAATCTGGGGGAACATCGGATATTAGTGTTTGTACTGCCACGTTACATCTTGGCTCTGGTCAAGGCTTCCCTTGGCTCCCAAGGTGCTGGAAGACAAACATGTATTTTCTTTTCATTTCAAGATAGCTGAAAGCCACGGCCTAAGCAATGATGAGAGCTGTATGCAATTAGGAATAAATGAATAAAACATTCTTAAACAAACACACAGAAATCCCCTGGCCTCAAATCCCCAACAAGGACCCTGGGGAGCCAGAGAAACACAGCAGTGGTGGAAACCACTGGACCAGGAAGCCTGAATCAATACCTGGTGCTCCTCAGCAGAGCAGATTCACAGGCAGGCAGCAGCAGCCCACCTGTGAAACAGCCAATAGGACACAGGGTGTGGGTATAGAAATTTCTGGATCTCAGCACAGCACGATGTGCAGGTTGATTTTGCCCAGTCACAAGGCATGATGCAGACTGACTGCTTTGAGCTCAGGCAGATTTGGGTGACATCCAGTTAGCCAGCCCTTTTCACCAGTGAGGTTAACAGCAGGGATCCTTTGGCCTGAGCACCACACCCCACAGTCACACTCCAATCACATGAAGGAGCCCTTTCCTTTATTCACTTCCCATTTCCTGCCCATTTGTTTCAGCAGCAAACTCCCTGTTCTCATAGTGTGTGTAGGATATATGGAGAGGGAAGGAGCAATCCCTCCCCTCTCTACTTCTCCATCACACAGTATCAGGATCATGAACTATTTAACCCTGCGCCTTCCAGGAAGGGGGAAGATTTGCAAACAGCGTCCTGCTGAAAACCAGCTTTTCCAGAGAAAGCGTGGACAGAATTAACAGTACCCGCAAGCAAGGGTGGACATGCAGTTTGCACACAAAAAAAAAAAAAATCAATCCAACAGTGCAGAGGGAACTGCCTCCCCTGGGTAAATGGCATCCCCAGGCAACTTTGCTCATTAAGAGGAGATTGGCTGCCAGAGCAGGTGGAAGAAGGAGAGATCCAGCACAATAAACCAAACCTCTCTGCTCTGATTTTATTATTCTGGGAGGAAAGGGGATGGAAGGGAATGTGAGGAGGCTGAAAAACAACCACTTAATCCTGAGCACAGAGCCAGGCTGGGCTCAGCCCCTCTGTGCCACAGCATGGGCTACTCCACTCCAAAGTGCCCCCAGGAGCAGCCTGGTGCTCCCTCTTACTTACCCTTAAGCAAGTGAGATCAAAGTTATCTTGATGCAGGCTGTAGCCAAGGCAAGAAGCAGCCAAAATGGCCAGAACTGCAGAGGCATCCCCCACCAGCACCTTCGGTGCTGTGGGGTGAGTGCAACCAGCCAGCTCAACTTTGCTGTGAGCATTGCAAATCTTCAAAGCTTTTCCCCTGTGCAAGCCTTTTTCCATGCCTCCATTTCTGCCTTGAGCTCATGTGTGAGGTTTTGTAAAGAGAAAGCAAGCAAATTAGCCCAGCAGTTTGATACCTCATCAATGGTTTCCTTGAATCAGCTCCTACTGACCACCTCACAGCCAAAACCTGGTGATCTGGGTCAATAACCAAGCCAAAGGACAGGAATGGGGCGTGGAGGGAACCCACCATCGCTGGCCAAGATTTCCGAGTGCCGGCCTCTCCTCGTGGGCTCTGCAGTGCTCCAGCCTTTCTGTTTTATAAATACACACTCAGAGCCAGATGACTCAGCCCCACTTCCCCTCAGGATTTACAGCCGGGACACGGGCAGCGGTGCAGGGGAAGGTGGAGGGAGTGGTTTTACACCATGTGAAAACAATGTCATTTGTTTTGCTGGGCACACTCACACCCTCCAGCAGGAGAAGCGAAGCTGAGCACGGACCATCCTCCACGAGTGGCTGTGCAAGGCCCTTTGCAAGGTGCATCCTGCACAAAGCTACAGCAGACACGTGGGATCCTGCCTGGCCAGGCCCTTCAGCAGCTTTCCACCAACACAGCTGTGGGTGTCAAAGACACTGACTCAATATACTGTAATTTAAAACAAAACTAATCTCTTCAGTTAAAGAAAAGAATCATCCTGAAGATTTACTTTCCTTCTCCTCCTAAAAAAAAATAAAAAAATCAGAGATTACCAGGCCTTTGGCTAAGAACTGCTTTGCTGGAGGGATGGAAACCTTGACAGTGGTCACACTCAAGGAGTAACAGATGTTCCTTTTCACTAGAAATCCTTCCTTCCCAGCTGAACTCCAGTACGTGTAGGAGACCTAATGTGCCAGATTCTCTGGTGAGGAGCATCCTGGGGACACTTCCAGACCTACAAAAGTAGAGGGCAGCCAAGCAGGATTGACATGGCAAACACTATGCTTGGCTGGGCTGGAGGGTGACCTGGCCAGCAGCTCTGCCCACGTCAACCACAGCTGGCCAGGGGTGGGAGCTCACCTTTCGTTCACAACACAGGAATGGAAAACAGCAGCTTGGGAGGGCCTGGGAAGTGACTGACCTGCCAAGAGAGCCTTCATGCTGAACCAACCAAATAAATAAAGTGATTTTCCCCCAGCCAAGCAGAACCACTAATGAAACCACCTTTCTGCATGACACATTTAACAGTGCTTCGAGGAAATCAGGGAAGCAGTAAATCCATTAGCACAGAAAAGCCTCATCTTCCAGCCCTGGCAGCACACTGTCAACACTCAAAATTTTCATCTGTAGAATAGCTTTAGAGCCACAAATTCACAGATACCTGGAGTGTTTCAAAAGCAGATGCAGCAGAATGGGTTGGACGTTCATCCACGCAGCTGTGCCGTACAAGAACACAGGCCCTGCTCCAGGAAGCTAAAACTCCCTTGAGTGACACAGACTGTGCCACTATGGAGAAGCATCGCAGGATGGCTTGCGTGCTCTTTTGTTTAAAAATTCCTCCTCTGTTACTGAGGGTGTATCAAACACCAGGATGTGTTAGGACTGGACTAATGTGTGCTCCCAGACTAACACATGCTCTCCCGAAGCTGTTGGCTTGTTGCCATGAGGGCACGCTGCTGGCTCGTGTTCAACTTGGTGTCCACCAAGAGGCTTTTTGCAAGTGTACATTCCAGCTGGTTGGCCCAGCACATTATCCCTGGGCTTATCCCTCCCCAAGGGCAGGACTTTGCCCTTCTTTCTTGAACTTCAGGAGATCCTTGCTGGCTCATTCCTTCAGGCTAGCGAGGCCCTTTCCTAACAGCAGCACAACCATCTGGTGCATCAGCCACTCCTCCTAGTTCGGTGTTATCTACAAAACTGCCCCTTTGACCACGTCATTAATGCAGGTGGAGAAGTGACTGGCTTCCAGCTGGATTTTGTGTCACAATCCATCAAGCATAGCAGTTCAGCCAGTTTTTGCCTCACCTCACCATCCACTTCTTGGGCTTGTACTTCAGCAGTTTGCCTAGGAGGATGTTACTGGGAGAGTGTTGAAATAAAGTCAATAAACACCCACTGCTCTCTCTTCATTTACCAAGCTTGTTGTTGGAGTCTTACACACATCAAGACTGTGACATGATAGGGTATAATAAATAAAGCCAACATTTTCCCAAGCTGTCTACTCATCAAAACCCAAACATAAGTAGTAAGGTGTGTTTGGGGTTATTTAGAGCGAGCAACATTGTGCATCTGTGGGTTGTTCGTATTTCTGTTTCAGGATGAAAATACAGAGATAAGAATACCCATATATCACCAGACAGAATCTGGTTCCCTCACCTGTATTTCTGGATGCTGCCTTAAACCAAACAACAGATGCAGTAGATAGATACCGTGCAGGCTCATTTTAATCAGCATTCACCTGCATTCAGTTTACAGCACAAACACTGGCACCGTGTCAAGTTACATCACACCATTTTGGCAGCATCTGAATGCCTCCCACTAATGCATCAGACTTTCTCTCTTGGCCTTCCTTTTCATGGGGTTAGAAGAACATCTTGTTCAGAAGATTTGTATAGTGTATACAAAAATCATACAAACAGGTTGATGCTTCTTTGTTAAAGTCTTGGGCTCTTGGCCTCTTGCCTGAGCTTCATCCCAAGAGAACAATTCACTCCACATTAAAGAAGCCTTGATCTGAGTTTCACCGATGGACAGGGTTGCTGTAAGCAGACTGACCTATTCCAACCAGAGGAAGGAAGTCAGCTTGGAGAGCCCTTGCTATACTGACAGCCCCCACAGCCTTTATCCCACTGTGAAAGCCGCACACGAGCAGCTCCTGGCGACAGACAAGAGCAGTCTCGGACTTTCTGTCCTGACGTGCATGCAGGACTCACAAAATGCTAAACACAGCTCACATGGCCTTCAACCATTCCCCCTAGGCAAGGACACCCAGAAGGCAGCAGTTCAGGTAGAGCACAAACCACAATCCTTTTCTTCTTCAGCCCTAAAGTTTAGCAATTTCTTTACCTATCTGCTAGCCCACTCATCCACAGCCCACCCTCGTGGACCATAACATCCCAATCTGGGCACATGTTTGAGCTGGACAAGACCACCCCAATGGCTGAGTACCCCCACTGCATCCTAAGCCAGGAAATACCCAGTTTTCCATCCAGAGACAGGCTTTCAGACTGGGGCAAATGTATTTCTTTTCAATTTACAGCTAACAAAACCCTTGCTTTACAGCAGTCAAAATATTAATACAAACTTCTCTCCATATTATGGGTGGGAAGAGAGTTGAAAAAAGCAAATCTGAATAGTTTACTCAGGAAAACAGAGAAATTGCATTTGCTAGCACAAAGTCATTTTGACAGAGATCTTCTGTTTGTCTTTCCTGGTTTAACCCGGCCTGCCAGATCTAGGGCCTACTTTCCTTGAAGTCAGTGGGAGACTTTCATCAATAGAGAATTTGGTTCTCAGATGGAAATAATACATGTTATGTATAAAATCAGTCAAAAAATGTAATTTAAGAAGCAGTTTTTCAGGTTGAAACACACAGACATTAACATCATGAGGGCCTTGGAGGGCTTGGACAGCTCCAGCCACCAGGCAGAGCATAAGAAGTCCTGTGGAAACAGGGACAGTAAATTCCCCAAAATGAGTTTATTTGTTGGCAAAGGCAGCACAATTCCCTTCTGATTTATTTCTACATTGAAAAAGACATTCAACAGCTTCCCAGCATCAAGACATTTTCACCCTTAAGTCCAAAAAAGGCTTACAGCTACTTATGCCCAGTTACTGTACATTTCCACAACAGTGTGGAGCCTTGGCAGGCTTCTCAACCAGCTGGTGAGCCTCAAATCCACCAGAATGTGAGGAATAAAATATTTTTCCTCCCAAATTTCTGAACAGCTGTTTCTCAGGAAAGACACTGGCCAGCTTTCAATGAATCTGCAAAGTTGCTGGGCAGGAAGTAGACACCATCACTTTATCATTGCTCACAAAGTCAGGGGTGTCTTCACCTCTCTAACATAATGTTAAGAGGGATTATTCCATATCACAGAGAATATTTCTTGAGTTAAGATAAACAGGCCTTCTAGAAATGCAAAAGAAATGTCTAAGGAACTCTTTGCTTTCTTCATGTTGTAGTCCCCTCTGTATCTTTTCAATAAATTCACTTTGGGAAGCATCGAGGTTATTTCACAGCCCCCTAAACCTTCCAAACAAGGAACCAATACAGCTACTGAGATCCATGTGCTACTCTGTCCTCTTCCTTTTCCCTGCCTTTGGCTACACAGCTTCAGCCCTTCCTCACACTTAAAATGGTCTCCACCATGAGCTGATGATGAGCCACATCAATTCTTATTCAGGGGAAGATATATACAGCAACAAAAGGATTTGGTTTTTGTTTTGTGGGTGTTTTTTCCCCCATTAGGTTGGCCAGATGAATCAGCTCAGAGGGTGGTCTGACTGTCAGAGCCAGCACAGAGCAAACAGTAGAAGTGCCTGCCTAGGGAAGGGCAGGTACTGCAGCTCCCCTTTCCAGTGCTTGAGAAGTGTTCAGCAACGGAGTTTCTTTACTGTGTGTTTTACTTAGAAACCTCGCTCACTTCAACCTGCCCTTCAGGCTCTCACTGGACTGGAAACTGTCAAGGTCAGACTTTCCCACCACTTTTATCTCATTACTCTCCCTACCTCTGGCATCTCTTAATTGGAAACCACCCACACACTCAGTTCATGTGACAGCTCCATCCACTAACATTTAACAGCTGACATTTTTCCCTAATAAGTTGATTCAGATGCATGTTTCCATACACAGTAACACTTCAGAATATCAAACCTATTTCATGTGGGGAAAAGTCTCTCATGAAGCCCATTGCTTCTCAGCAGAAGGTCTCTTCTAGTTAATGCGTGTCTGATGCTCATCACTCACACACACCTTTGGTAAGTCCCAGTGCAGTGTCCTGATCACTGTCACAGTGTCCACGGTACCCAGAACATGCACTTCTCACTAAACCCTTATATGCTGTACCTTCCCCATTGTCATCACTAACAAGCCAGAAAAGAAAGCCATCAAAACCCAACCAACCAACAATAAAAAAATCCCCACAAAACCACCACACTGGGAATCCCCCCAAAACTTCCTCTTGGCTCTCAAACCAGCAGCAAGAAGGCTTGGCTGGATTTTCAGGACCAGCAAAGTGCCCAAGAGCCAGTGGCCAAAGAAGGACTGCTCCTGCTGAACCCAGGCAGCTTTTCCAGGGGGAGGCTCTTTGGCAGGGTGCGCTCCTGTGCTAATTCCCTTCCCCTGGCCAGAGCACACATGTGCACAGCCAGGACGATGCACTGCTGCCCCTCCTTCCCAAGGACAGTAACACCAACTAGAGCATGCTCGTGCCAAGGAGCAGGTTCTGGTGTTCCCTGCACAGCTGCCAGGCTAATGATGGCCTATTTCCAAGGACAAGCTCCAAGACTGCTGCTGCCAAGCCCTGTCACAACAGAACACCAAGCACAGGACCCTGCCAGGTACTTCAGCTGCCTGCCCTCCTCCAGGAGCTTTTCTCCTGCTCTGCAACCCTTCCCTACCACAGGCTGTGTCTCACAGGATCACAGTCATGCCACAGGAAGGTCAGGAGGGTCTTTGGCCAGTTTTGCAATGCTATCAGTGTGCAACACTTCTGGAGTTCCCTGCCCTGGGTACAGGGGATGCCCCTCTCTCCTAGTGCCAGGTACAGCCCCTTCCAGTCCAGCTGGGGGGTTTGGGCCCCTGCCTGGGCAGGGCCTTTCCAAGGCTGCTAGGCCACTGTGGCCCAGCCTGGAGTGACAGACAGGTAACCTGTAGAGCAAAAGGTTCAGAGAGATGGAAAAAAAGGGGTAAGTTTCACCCTGAACAACTGGTATGAGGTACATGTGCATCCCGGGCTCTGACTGTTTGCCATCTCCTACAGATCTTCTACCTTCAGACCCCAAATGAGTTTCAGGTTAGTGGAAAGCTAATTTACTTCTGCTGGGTTTGGATCAGACCCCTCCTAGGTAAAAAAAAACCAACCCAACAGCTAATGGACATGCAACATACATGGAGCTTCTACGCCTATTAGCAGGTCTCTCTGAGACAACACAATTTTCCACCCATGCATTAAGCCAGTCCAATACTGACATCAGCACATTTCCATTGATCCTGATTACATAATACTGACTTAATTCTCCACAGAATTGAATTTTCCATATGTTTGGATCTTTTGCAGTTGCTACATGACTTCCTTGTTCCCTGCTGAATTTATAATTTATTATCTCTTTGTCCTCTGCTTAAAAAGTATGGCCTTTGTTGCAAGCAGAAATTTTCTACAGACTTTTTGTCTGTTTTCTGATACGTTTATCACATCAATTTCCTTCCATCCAAGAGACCTCCACGACCATACTGAAGTATGGAGACCCCTAATAGCTTCTAAGATTGCCACCAATTCTGCAGTGAAGTTACATTCTGTTACAACATACATTAAGAGTAGCTAATAACCATTATGGCACCCAAGTCTTTAGGTACATTTATTGTTATTTATAATTCATAAACATCAATTTTATGAGAGCTGAATGTTGTCCAAAAACCCCAGCTGATTGTAAAGGTTATAGTTTTATGGCTGCAGATAAAAATTCTCACTGCATGTGTCCCACCCAACAGACAGGAATCTCTGTAAAACTATCATGGTCCCTCAGCAGCTTCACTCAGAAAACACTCAGTAACACCCCTGGTTCAGTCCTTTGGGCCATTTCCTGGAGGACTGGAGCCCACATATCCAGTCTCTTTGAGAATATACAAATTTCCAGTGCTACTCACAAAGAAATGTTTCTCCTTTAACATTCATGCTATGCCACTGGATAAAGCCATTAATTTTCACAATCCTCTTTTGTAGCAAAGGCAGTTCTATGCACTCAAGACAGGAGTAAACTGGAACACAGGAACATCAAAAACACATTTTAAACTATTCTATTGAAAGGACTGGGATTTAAGGGAAAGACACAATCTTAAAGAAGGATCCCTGGGTTGAAGAAGTCTTTTCTGTGGCAGGAGAGCCACTGCCCACAGTAAGACTATTACAAAAATAAAATTAACCATCTGCTCCTTCATAGAAAGGAATTCCTTCTGCCTCTGCAGGTCTTTGAAATGGGTGTTAGTTCCTGGAAATGCATCAGCAAAACAAATCATCATAATGGTATGTACAAAGGGAAGCTGGAAGAGGAAGAGAAGGATGTGATGACATCTGGCATCTCTCAGCCCTCTCTGCTGTAGGATGGACAGCAGGTGCCATCCCCCTCCCACACAGCCCAGGATGAAAGCACCTGTGACCCTGCTCCTTTCTCCTTGAGGACAGGACACAATCCTTTAGCCCTGTTCCACATCTGCCAGAGGTCAGTCCCTCACCTGCACACCTGCCAGAGGCTAGTGGGGCTGCCCTGGATGCATCCCCAGGAGCTGCAGGGAGCAGAGCACTCCTGTCATGGGTAGTTCCTGGTGCCTGCCTGAAGCTCAGCCAGTGCCTGGCCAGCACCTTGCTGCCCTCCAGCCACGCTCTCAACACTTCCTGTTTGCAAGCCTTGAGCTTCTGACCCCTCTCCAAGCACAAACTCTGCTCTCACACTCACACCAGCCTGACAAATTGCATGAGGGACAGTCACTGCCTGCTGAGTGCAGCTTGGCTGTGACCCAGAGCCAGGACAGCTCTGATTTGGTGACGGCATGGAATGTGGGTAGCTGCATCCTCAGCACATCTCCTGATACAGACACACTGTCTCCAGTTCTCACATCACAACACTGGCTATTTTTTGGCATCAGTGAAAATGGCTTTTTGTTTGCCATGCCAAGCAAAGAAATTATCTGACTCTTCCATTATATACATCTGAGTAATCTGATGCCCTTATACATCACACCCATAAGAGTAACAGGACCTTCCAGACCATGGAATAATCCTTAGAAGAACTGAGGCAAGTCACCTCACTGGGAATATTTCACATTTAAATGGGGAAAACACCAGAAGATGCACACTCTCCAGACCATGGGATAAATTAGATGACCAAAAGGATCTTTTCCCTCTCTAGGAGGAGGTATGTCACCTCCAAACCTGCACAGCTTGGGCCACCTAATCAGACTCCTATTCTGTAACAAATTCTGTGACCAGGGCTAAAGGACAGACCAGGTGAGTCCTGCTGCCAGGCATCACTGCAGGACCTGCACATCTTCAGCATCCCAAGTGAGCCCACTTGACAGAGCTTTGCTGCCCAACCGACTGGGTCCCTTCTCCAGCACCCTGCTCCTGCTCCCATCACAGTCCAGACTGTCAAACCAAGCCAGCAGAATAATAACCTTGTGAAAAGTCAAGAGTTGTCTGCTGGTGAGAAGAACTAATACCAGAGATGGTGCAGGTGAGGTGGTGGGATTCTGAGACTGAGGAGAAATAAACTCCTCCGCCTCAGCAGAAACAAACTGTTAGTAGCAGGATACATCACAAGGCAACTGTGCCAAAGAAGCCCCCATCATCTCCTGCATGCAGCCACCAAAAAGAACCAAGAAACATTCTTCAGGTAGATACCCATTTGTTCTTAGCCTACATAGGACAGTGGCACAGAACAAAACGAAGGCCAGGGGCTGCACATAGAATAAAGCTGCAGAAGTAATTAGCACCAGTGACATTTTCCTTTCACGCTGGGGACTGCCAACAGCCCGTTGTGCGGAGCCAGATGTGTTTCACCACGTCCCCAGGACACTGGCCACGCCACACGGCTCTCACTCCACGCGTGTGTGTGCGGCAGGCGCAGAGACCCAGCCGCGCTCCAGCTGTGTTTATTTGGCCAGCTGCAGTGCCACAAAACACAGCTGCATTGATTGGGGCCGGTCACCTGGCTCCAGATAAAAGCAGCTCAGTAGCAGGAATCTGGCCATCCCTGCTCCGTGCAACTGGAGCCAGCCCAGTGACCGAGCAGGGTCTGACCGCGGCCACCTTCTGATCCAGAGTGCTGTGAAAGGTGACAAAGGGGATAATGCATCGAGGCAGGGTGAAGAGCGGGCAGCAGAGATGGATTATGGAGCCTGACTTGAGGCCAGGAGATCCCAGTTTTCATCCTGGCCCCACCTCTGGCTTGAGCTGCGCTGCAGGAAGTCTTTCCCCTTCCTGCTTTGTCCACATTGCTTATTATTCCTATCTCAATAGGAATGATCTTACCCCACCCCCAGTCCTTTCTGACTTGAGGAAAAGTCTTGGCAACCAGTATCAGAAATGGTTTTTTTCCCCTCTTTAGAAAAGCTTCCACACTTCATTTCAAATGTTTATGGTTCTCATTTTCACATAATATATGCTATGACTGATGTGTCAAAGCCATCATAGCCTAAATCTTCAGGTTTTATTTCTAAACACACTATAAAGAATTGTTCCCTGCTACTGACTGAGTCATCTCCTCTAGATCAAAGCTTGTCCTGCTCAAACTGAAACAAAACAGTTTGGTATCTTACTCTTTCATCTAGAAGCCAGTTCTGTCTGTGCTAAGCAGCAACTCCCTTTCCACATTCAAAACGCAACATTCTCCTTCCTTCTGTCAGTATGATGGCAGAGCAGGCCTGCACATTTGTGAATAACCAACAAAAAGCAACTGCATGAATGAGGAAAGGCAATTGTACAATCAACGAGTGAAAGAAAATTTGAAATTCCATCCCAGAATCTGGAATAAGCAAGCATTCCCTGGAGCACCATTTCATCAGCAGCTGGAAAGGCTTCAGCCTAGAGGATCAGAGAAGATGAAGATGTCCTTACTGAAGTGTCCACAGATGACTTGGCTGCATTTTCATAAAGCATGTCTCCAGTGTGGTAGAATCTCCTCATCTTTCATGGTCCAAATAACTAACACAGTCCAGACCCTGATCTGGAGCAAGGGTCAGCCACGTCACTGCTATGAGCACCTGGAATTCTGAGCATGTTTGCTTAGCTAAGGAGTTGTCAGCTCTACATCTCTCCTCTATCACAAATCAGCTTTAATTGTATTAAATTCAAAGGCATCTTTATCAATCGCACCAAAAATACAGTTAAGTAATGTATCAATTAAAATTGGTAAAACTTGCAGTCAACTCAGTGTAAGTCTTAGATCCAGTCTGATCCTTGTGGTCAGCCCATTGACTATGCTGGAATGACACCAGGAAATAATTTGGCCCTTCCCACCTCATCTAAATGTGGGCCAACAGACATCCATGTGTATCAGGAAAAACAATAACATATGCTGGAAACAGAGCATTTCCAACGAAAACCTCAATCCAGCATGGGAACAAAAGCAAACTGCAAAGATTTCATAGCTAATCAGGAGTGTCAGTGTGAGACTGTCTGATCAGGGTCAAATGTTAGAAGAATACCTTAAAGAAAGCATTGGAGCATCATCCAGACCTACACATTTCTTGATGGAGACACTGAGCAGCCAAAGGTGTAGGAATGTGTGATCTGGAAGTGGTACCCAACAGTCCACGGCTCTTACCCTGGTTTTGGGGCAACGTCGGTTCCAAAGGGAGTGTTAACTGCAAGGATAGTCCATTTTATCCCCTGCACAGCACTGATAGGACACCCTATTTATGATCTTCAATCCCTCTCACGCAAGTACCATTCTCTGTGCTCAACACCCAGCTGTGCTCCTGTCAGTCCCCATGGCTCTGGCATTCCTGTGGGAGCTGTAGCCAACCACCACAAGAATAAAAGACTGACCACAGCTGAAATTGTATCAGCAGCAAATGAAAAAAACCCAGCATATAAGCTTAGGGGATGCCATTATTTAGGCCAAAGAATTGAAGGAAGGCTGACGTAGCCAATCCAAAGAAACATAAACGTGAAATCCTGTGCTGTTTAACACAGATTTCCAGCCAGAGTCAAACCTTGCCTCCGGGTGCTGCCCCTGCAATTCAGGCCATGCTCTGGCTAGGCTGGACTCAGCAGGGGTCGAATGTCTGGATGAACCTGCCCTCCCTTCCTACAGCACTCCAGGTTTTTCAACCTCAGCATCGCCCAAGACTTGCTGCCTTTATTTCTAAGTAATAAAACTGTCCCTGCTCTTTTGGTTTAAGAGCTCGAGTGAACTATCAGAATTAAAAATAAATCATTCTGTTTCGGGGAATGCTGAGCCTCCTGGGTCTAGAAAGCATTTGTTTCTCTTCTCAGCCAGACGTGGGAATTGAGCCTTTAGGATAAAGTATGGGAATTTTGATTGCCATTTCACTTCCCCCCACTCTGCCAACTCCCACTTCAATTTCCAGAAATAGATCTCTTCTACACTTAGAGAGCATCTGTTTGAACAACCTGATAGGAAAACTACGCTCACTGAAGTTAACTAGTGCAGGATGCCAACAGGCACAGGCTTCAAGCAACTGCATCCCTGCCCAGGTCTGCTCTGCTTCACACATTGCCAGTTTACACTGGCTCACTATAGACCAGTGTAACCCATAGAAACAGAGTCCATCAGTGTTTTGGCATACACTGGTGATTATAGCACGAGCTCACTGAGCTGACAGTGTGACAAGCTACCACAATCCAAGTGCTCAGATGACAGACCACATGAACGGTGTCTCCAGAGCTGTGGATCACGATCAGAGACAGAATTACAGTTCAGTATCCCAGAAATCAAGAGTATATCTTGGCATAATTAATACACTTCGTGACTGATTTACTGGTGAATTTTTCTAGACCTTGGAGTTCACATGGACTCAAATGTAAGCCAAACCACACTTGGAGCATAGATAATTTTCTGACACGCTTTAATAAGTTACAGGGTCTGTAGAGAACTGCATTACGGCAGCCAGCAGCAAACAAGTCAATAATTCCTTTCAACACCTGGAAGACAACCTAGTTTCCGAGAATCATCATCTCATGAGAGGGACAATTTCAAAGCTCTAGCTATAGCAAATTAAACAGATGTGGCACATAGGCAACCAGATAATATCATCTGCTAGCATTGCTCATTAGAGAAAGGAGAGAGACATTGTGCATGGATATGTGTGTGTATCCTGCAACATGCCTAGAAGAGAGAAAATGGAATAAAGTTGAAGCAGTAATGAAAACCTGTGTTTATATAAAATAATACCATGCTTAACTCAAGAGTAAATAATTTACAAGTGTTACTTTGCTAAATAGTTTGGTAGCTGACTTCCCCTGAAACAAGACAGGCCCTTGCTAGCAGAAACTGATTACATTATTAACTCCTTAGTGTTATGATTACTTGAGTTATAGACAGAATCCAGTAACACTTGATTAGGACCATCACAAGAAGTTTAGTCCTCATGTCTTCCTACAGCTTCCTCACAGCCTGGCTGAAGGAGGTATCCCTGGATGAACCGGTGGGTGAAGAAGCTGCTCTGTGGACATGACTGACTTGTTCCAGAGGTCACTGTGACTCCATATGGGCTGAGCATCACCAACAACCACATTCACCTCTGACACTGCTGCTCAGAGGAGCAAGACACAAGTGTGGAACACAAATTCTGGCGTGGGAGAAAACCAAACCACCCAAAACTGTCACACGCACATTTCACTGGTGACTGCACAGCTCTGGGGCACTTGTGACTGTCTTCCAACGAGACAGGTGAGGTTGCTGAACTCCAAAAGCAACTGCAAGCTCAGCACTGGCTACACCTAGAGCCCCAGGCACCAAGTGCAATGTGCCCCAGATGAGGTAAACAACCCACATGGACTGAAAAAATCCGGGAGAAAAAGCACGTAGCCACCATGCTGCCCAGCAGATTCCAGACCCCTGCAGCTGTGGATGGTGAAGCCAGAGCCACCCTGCCCAGCATGCCCCCAGATGTCTGTGACCTCAGGCTTGGGGAGGAGGGCTCCTGACCGCAGGAAGCAGCCAGGCTTGCCTGCCTTTGCCTGGCACCTCCACTCAGACCTAACTTATACAACTTCACACACAGCTCATATCTTAGCAAAAAGAGCCGCCTTCACCCATGCACATGTGCACTGAACTCCCAACAGGGACCAAAAACCTGGCTGTGGCTGGGTGATATGAATGCACATCCCACCCCTCTGCCCAGGTAACCACAGCAAGGTAAAGACAGCTCAGCTGCTTTGCTAACTGAGTTCAATTAGTCTGAGTGTTCTCTTCTTCTTTATCATATTTCAGCAGCCACCAAGATCAGGCAATCCTTTAGCAGATGTGGAACTGTACACTACAATCCTAGCTCTCTGCCTGATTCTGCATTCCCCAGAGCCATGGAGAAGTCTGAGAAGTATGACAATAAAAACAGGAGACGTTCCCACCATTCAAGACTACGTGGCACATTTTTAGAGACTGCAGTAGAACGCAAAAGATCCTTGAAGACGCTGGATTTATACAAAGGAGACGGGATGCGCTCCCGAGCCAAGCAGCCTGGATGAAGCTGCTGAAGGGATGGATGGAGCAGACGGCCTCCAGCTGTCTCAAGCCACTGCACAAGTCTGGGCTTGCCACATCTCCACTTTTGAAGTCAGCCCCAACTTCCAGACTTGTGATATTTTGCTGCCACAAGTGTTGGCCCCTTAACTGCTGCAACCACGTACCTGTTACCAGCCGGCACCAAAAAGTGTCTCTGCACTCTCCTGATTTCAGCTCATTCACAGCGGGACCATCAGGAGTCAGAGCTGTTTGGCACTGGGACTGTCTGAACAAAAACATGGGTTCCTTCCAGAGATGACAAACTGACAGTGCTACTGGAGGGCTGTGGGGCTGCAGCTGGCTTGGTTGCATTCCTCAGCAGAAGAAAGCCCCAAATTTCACACTCATGGAGGACTTTCAGCAAAAGCCACTTGTGCAACTCAGGTTCTCTGCAAGCCAGCTCTTTCTTCCCAGCCTTAATAGTTGTCATACTTTTCAGTGACAAATAGCAATGATGAGATCTGCAGAGCGACTTTGGATCAGAGATCTCTTTGCAGATACCTTATCTCGCAGGAGCTGCACACACGCTTCCCCTCGCCACCTGCCTGGGCTGGCTGCCTCAGAACACACACAGGCTGCAGGACAGAGATCCCCTCCTTGCTGCAGACCAAGACCTGCTCCCCATCTCGCTCAGTCCAAGCGGGAAGGGATTGAGCCACAACTTGAGCACGAACTGCAAGAATCTCCTGGCCCAGACCTACCTCTTTCAAAGCATTGCTGCCAAAGTGTTATGCAAACTTCTTCAAAAAGCACCCCAACTGCTTAGCTGCCCACCTCTACAGCCCAAACTCAGTGCCTGCGCTGGAAAGTCTCATTAATTATTAGCAAGATTAGGAATCTAAAGATAGTTTGTAAAAGATTCAGTCTCCTAGAACACATTAGGAAGTAAAAAAAAAATACAACATGTGCATCGCACCACTGCTGGGGGTAGCTACTGCTCCTGGTTATCTCTGGAAGAGATTCCTACACGCAGAAATAAGAAGCCCACAGGCTAAACTGCCAGCTAAGACTTGTGAATCCCTATTTCCCAGGCTTTTTCTAGGCTTTGTGCTATACTTTTATCCTAAGCAGATCCAAAGGTTTAAAAAGAAAGAAAAAAGAAAAAAAAAACCGTAAGAAAATCTTCATGCAACATAGAGCACAGTCCACCCAAGGAGGGGAAATACTTTTATTAAATTGCAAGTGGCCAAGTCTGTATGTTACGTGGCAGTTTCAGTCTGATCCGGTAATTCTGATATATTTACTTCCAGACAGAGCTGTTTACAACCAAAGACAATGTTGCCATGCTCCAAACCATCCTCAGACTTGCTTTCTATGGAATTTTGCCCATGAAGAAAGCGACAGGCCAGCGGAGGGGTGGGGGGGAAATGTATTTGAGTAAGTCCTGGCCCTTGTCCTTTGAACTCCAGACCAACCCAGCGCATTCCCCAGGTCTCCCCTCCACAGCACCCTGACACACCACAGGTCCTGCGGATGGGGACACGATCCCTCCCCGTGGCAGGAACAGCCCTGCTGTCACCTCCTCAAGCAAGGGCTGCCCTCCCAGCCTGGCCCACCAGCCCCTTGCCAAACCACTCTGGGTGGCTCCAGGCCTGGCCATTCCCTGTCCGGCCATGGCCGGAGCGAAGGCTCGGCCCCGCAGAAGGGGCGCGGGCGGGCACAGCGCCAGCACGGCTTCACCGAGGCTTCGGCTCCTCTGGCCACCCTTAGCAACCCGTGTTTGTTTTGGAGGCTTTTCCCTCCTAAAGCTCTGCTCCTTGGATTCAAGTCAACTTAGTAATTTCATTTTTTAAAAAAATAAGAACTTCGGGTACCAGGAGATTGGTGGCTTCCTACTGAACACTTCTAAACAGATTTTTCTTTTGTGAACTTTCACGGTCATTCCTCCGGTTCACACAAGGGTTTTAGCCATGCACCACAGCACACAGCAAGAAGCTCCCAAATTTAACCCCTCTTCTTCACAGTGCAGCACAGTTCTTACAACGGAAATATCTTCTCTCACCTACTGCCAGGGAATTCACAACTTCACTGACACTTCTCCCCAATCCACCACCAATCCACCAGATCCAGCCCTGAAAGGGGCTGTATCAACACCTGCACCAGCAGATCCTTGGAACAACAAGGCCCTGTCAGACACATCTCTGACCCACAGAGCTGTGCTGACAGGCTGCAGCACAGACTGGACCAGTCTGTCTTGTCTGTTGACCCAAAAGAAAAGCACAAATGACTCAACTTCCAAGATGAAGTAAACAATAATATGCAGGTCATCAAACTGGCTGTGTGACTGTAGGATCCCAATTCACTTGTTGGGTCTGGATCTGTGCTTCAGCCAGACAGCTTCGGAGAGGAACACCTATGCCCTGGGTGCACATGCTCTGCATCCCCTTTGATGATAGGTGCACTTCTTAATTTTGGTTCCCAAGATGTCCCCTACAGCTCTGGGCTCTCTGGTTGCTATTGCCTGGAGATGCACTTCCCTGCATTACATGAATCCTGCCTTTCCAGAGGGTACAGCAAATTAGAGTTCACAAAGAATTCTGAAGAGAATAGCATCCCTAATTGCCCTTGATCTAGAGAGGATGGTTGCAAGGACAGCACTGGCCATTGGTGAAGAAGCTTGGGATTCAGGTCCTGAATTTGCTGTGAAATCTTAAGGGATTCAGTCAGGTCACTAAATCCTTCATATGTGCTGTATGTTGCGATGGGAACCTTGAGGAACAAGTATGCAGCTGAGCAGGTGTCCAGCACTCAGATTTTAAAGCCTGTGCTGCTTTGCTGCACAGCCCCGCACAGCCCAGGTGACATGAGCTGTCCCCAGTTCCCTGCTTGCCCCCAGCCCATCGTTGCTGCTGGGAGCTGAAAGAGCCAGCCACGCTCCAGCATAAAGCAGAAAGCATTTTTGCATAGACACTCCCTGTGTTCCTGGCTGTGGGCGTTCAATGAAAGCGATCAGTGAAAACCCAGGAACAATAAACTCATTCAGGCAGTGTCTCCAGTCCCCAGCGGGGCACACAGAGCCAGCTGGGAGGAGAGGTGAAGGTGTGGGGAGGAAGGGGAATGGGACTTGCTAGCACACAAAGGTAAAGGAAGGGTTCGTGCCCTGTCTGGAGCATTCCAAAAGCAGATGCCCAAAGGCTCAGAGCTTGTCAGCTAGCTTTTATCCTCCTCTTTTTTTTCCTTCTTTTAGGAAGAAAGCTTCTCTCCTGGCTTTAGGAGCAGGGCTCTTGGCAATTTTGGTAGTGACACAGATGGGGCACAGACTCCAGAGCAGCAGGGCTACAGGGGTACTACTCCCCCACCCTTCACTGCATGGATCCCTGCCCCTTACTCTCAAGAGATGGTGCAGTGATCATTTTAGGGGTAGTAAAAGGAGCACCCCGAACCTGGCAGTTACAGACACATCTCCCAACGGCCACCATGCTCATGAAATGCTCATGAAATGGGGCTGAAGCCAGCATCCCTACAGCCCATCCCCAGTGAGCCTGTCCTGGCATGAAGAGCACTGGAGAGCCTTGTGCGCGCTTAACACAACTCAGAGCACCCTCATGTGCCCTGTTTGAACAAGAAATGCAGCTGTGCTAGAAGAGACAGAAGTACTACACTGGCACAGGTGACAGTGTGGGATGGCTTGGAAGGGTGGGCATAGCAGATGTTTGAGACAGGCTGTGGTTTCAGTCACAGAAAAAAGGTTTCATGTCCTCAATCCCTGCAGAGTAAATAACTTTCCCCAACAGAGTCCATTCCATTCTCCAAAAGCAACCAGGGTTCCTCTCACATAAGTCAGAGTTACTGTGCATGTTATGAGGTTATGACACTAATTTTCATCTGCATTTAAAAGAAGGCTCAGCCCAGCAGCTGAAAGTTGTACTGGATTTGGCACAGAGCAGTACATTGCCCTGCCTTCTCCAGTTGCCACACCAAGACAATGAGTTAAACACAACAGCTCTGTGGACAATCAGCTGAGGAGAAACCACACATGTCCACAGAGAGCCCATATCTCGTTCATATGAATCGATCCATTTCCAACTCTGATTAACAACAGTTTATAAAGCGCCTCAGATTGTTACCAGGGCTCATGTCTTTCATTCAGGTCTCCATTTTGCAGTCTAACCCCAAGCACATCCCTTTGTATGTGCAAGAGCGTGTGGAAAAGAACTCATCCCCTAGTCCTAAACAGACCCACCGCCTTTCCCCTCCCAGCTAAAACACATTAACTTAGCAAGCAAACACTTCTTTCTACCAACTCACCATTTTACTCCTTATCAACACTAACCTGTTGGCATCTGTTAAGAAGACAACCTCTCCTCCATGGGCAAACAATGTTCATCTCCTTGGGGGAGCACTGCAAACACTTCCAAGGACCCTCTGATAAGAAATGTGAAGCTTGAATCTTTGCTCAATAGAGATAGTAAAACATGAATGCCAAGCATTTCTCTTTGAAGAGCTGGGCTGGAAGTTGCTCTGATTTCCATCACTGACTTCTAACACATTAAAACTACTGTAATAATCTTACAAACCTCTCCAGGCTCACATCACTTGACATTTTAGACTATGAGCATAGGGCTGCATCACCCATGACTGTGGTGACAAGAGTGTCAGTCTGAGAGGACTTGACAGAGATGGAGGGTAAATAAAGGTGTCACCAACACATCCCTCATCAGTAACAGCGCACTCAGCACCTCTTCCCCTCCCAGGGTCTGGGGATGGTCGGTCATGGACCATCCAGCCATGTCTGACAATCGTGGTAAGGAGTAGGCAAGAAGCCATACTGCGCCTAGAACAGGGGGCACAAGTTGGGACAGTTGCCCTATTCAAAGGCAGAACACATGGGAAGGGAGTGAGAGCGCTCGCAGGAAATAGAGGAGGAGCAAGAGCAAGAGCCCAGCAGCTCCCTCCTTGTCCCTACGCAGCTGTGGGTACAGTGACCACCCTCGGTCACACCGGCTCTCTGCAGGTCCCCCTCTTGGCCCCTTGGGCTGTTGGATGTGTTGCTCTTTATGCCTCACACACACTTCCTAATCACAGGGAGAAGGTGCCTTTTTAAACAGTATCTTCACCAACAGCAGACATTCTTTAGGGCAGCCCGGCAGAAGTAAAAAACCCTAGTGAACATCAAGACTATCCTTCAGAGCTTCAATAGCCTAAGACAAGTCATGAGGCAGTGTCTTCCTATGCAGCTGGCTTTGCAACCTCATTTGCAGTGGCTGGGAAAGGAAACCCACTCCCAGGAGAGTTTCACAATCCCTCCTTCACTTCCCACCATGCGAGTCCAACAGCCTGAGCTCTTCTCACTCCATTGATGCCACCCTGCCAGCCACCAGCCCCAGCCTCCCACCCTACCTGGCTCTGCACACTCCACCCAACCAGACTCCTGTGGCTGCTTCACCTGCCATTGAAACAGGAGAGACACCTCTTGCACGTGCCAGCTTAGAGTCTGGATTAATGCGCATCCCTGCCCCTGTTTAAAGGAAGGAAATGGTGCTGTTTGTTGATGCTCATAAACTTAATTTTGTAAATAACAGGACAGATCTTGTAGTCAAATTCCTTTTCCCAGAACACCAAGTCATTGCTCAACAGCCTCTTTGAGTCCATCCACCTCTATTATTACAGGATTTCCCTGCACAAGCACCTTACCTGGCTAGTAGCAAGGATGAAGACTTCCCATAGCATGGCATCAAGAAGTTATCTCCACCAGAACGAGCACATCTCCCCCGCGCTTATCAGTAACAACCCACTTACCTTCCTTCTCCACCTGCTCCTCAAGGCTCACAACTCCCACATGTCCTCATCCAGCCCAGCCCTTCCCCCACATCTCACAGGTGAGTCCAGTCACCCCCCACACTGGGGACACCCCCCACGCACTGACCCAGCTGTGCCATCACCTGTGGCTGCCCCGCAGGGCTGGCAGTGCCTCACTACCACCCCCGCTCCCACACTCGTCAGCACCAACACAAAAAGCACTGGCAGGGCTCCTCGATCAGTTGCGCTCGCTATTTATTCATCACACATGTGCAGAACATCCCCGCTGCTCTGAGGGAGCAGTGTGCATATTTAAAAAGACAATATACAAAACATAGCTGAATCTTAATGAATCTACTGCTTTGCTACTGGAACTGAATGGAATTGTGCAGACCCTGCCAGGATGGAAAAGAAAAAAAGCCAACTACACAATATTTGACTTGTAATATAATCCTTAGGATCGCTTTTGCAGTATGTTATTATTGTGCTTATCAGGCCTGTAAAGCATCAATTGTAAGGAGGAAAAGGATCAAAATGCAATAGGCAGTACAGTGGCAGCCCTATCAGAATGCTAAAGTATTGCACAGTGAAAAAAAACACACAGTCCTGGCAAAAGTTAACTTCACACAATATGATACCTTGCCATACAGAGTCCCCACCAAAGCAGGATGAGGAAAAGAGCTATTAGCTCAAATGCATCTACTGAGGTCTAAGCAAACCTTTCTGCTTCGACAGTAGTAAGTACAAATGAGGTCTGGCAGAAATACATTTGTCTAGTACCAAGTTCCCCACTGAAACGTTCGAGTTCCATGAGGAGGATGGCAGTTACAAGGAGAGTCACATTTCCTCTCAACAGGTAAAATTTACCGCACATTTACTCTGTGCTACACAAGTGCTGGATCCACCTCCTCCAGGGGAGGTTTCTACACCTCAGCAGGAGCAGAAATCACAAAGTACCCGCACACATCCGAGTGCTCCGTGCACCTCATCCCACCTCCTCCCTCCTCAGCTGCCAAGGAGAGCTCATGTTTGAAGTGTCCAAGAGTGCCCATAGCAGTATGGACCCGAGATGGGCCAGCCTCGGTGTTCGTGACCAAGCAGCATCACACAGGAAGCGCCAGAGCCATTGATTGCGGGGAAATAAATGGGTCGTGGGTGACAGCCAGCCCGGATGAGACCTGCCACGGAGAAAGCTGGGAGCTGCTCACCTACCCTCTCCCTAACCACCAAAACTATTTGCGTTTAGAGAACAGGACACTCAATGTCGTGCCTGTTCAGCCCGGGAGGGTGGGAAGTCCACGCAGATAGGCGGTTTAGGACGAAAGACGGAGCGGGCAATGTCAGACCACTGAGCGGCTGCAGAAAACGCAACGAGACGCTGCTTTTAAGCGGCAAAAAAACCGTCCCGATCTTCGGATCGGGTAAAACGTGAATTTTTCCCATATCTCCCTCCTTGTCCCTTCCTTCCTACCCGGTGCCCAGGGCAGGTACGCAGGGACTTCACATCCCTGGGTGGGACCTGCCGGCGCTGCCCCGCACCTTCCCCATCGCTCCCGCCGCCCGGCCGCACTCGCGGGCACCGCTTCCCCTCCACCCCCGAGCTGACCCCGGCCCCACTCGCGGGGACCCCGATCCCTGGCCCCACTCGCGGAGATCACCTCCCCCGGGAGCCAGTTCCCGTCCCCACTATCCGTCCGCCTCCTCCGCGGAGCTGGACCCCCGCCCTCACCGCCCGGTCCCACTCGCGGGACAACCCCTCCTGGCCCCAAGAACTGGGCTCGGGCCCCACTCGCAGGGACCCCTTTCCCCGCAGCTGATCCCAGTCCCACTCTCGGGAAACACCGCCTCGGAGCTGCCCCCGCATCCCACCGCCGCCGCCTTCCCACGCGGGGGGACAGCATTCCGCAGGGGCCCGTGTCAGGGGGTCTGTCACCCCCAAAGCCGCCCCCGCAGGTCCCCAGTGCCCCCCGGCGCTCCCCGAGCGGGGCTGCCGCGGGACACGGACACGCGTGACGGCCCCCTCACCTCACCTTTGTATTTCTCCATGGCGATGCGCGGGGCCGCAGCCCAGCGACTCCCGAGGGCTCCGGGACACGACGCTGCCCGCACTCGGCTCCGCTCCGCAGCCTCTAATTCCAGCAGCGCCGGCTCCCCCGGCCGGCCCGGGCCGCCCC